>PVIW01005879.1:0-97532 GCA_004026585.1 Noctilio leporinus
TGGGCCCTTTGTATATCTTCCTCAGTGAGTTGTCTGTTCAGGTCCTTTGCCCATTTTTTAATTGGGCTGTCTGTCTCCCTGGTGTTGAGTCGCATTAGTTCTTTATATATTTTGGAGATCAGACCCTTGTCTGAGGTATCATTGGCAATTATGTTTTCCCATACAGTTGGTTCCCTTTGAATTTTTCTGATATTTTCTTTAGCTAAACAGAAACTTTTCAGTTTGATATGGTCCCATTTGTTGATTTGTTCTTTGATTTCCTTTGCCCTTGGTGAAGTATCAGTAAACATATTTCTGCGTAGGATATCCAAAAGTTTACTGCCTATATTTTTCTCCAGTACCTTTGTGGTACCACTGCTTATGTCAGCATTTCTAAATATGAAAGAAGTCTAAGAACTAGAGCCTCTGTCTTAAGGATATGTAAGTAGTTAGAAAGAGAATAGGGAAGAGGAAAGAACTTTTCTAATTTAATTCTCACAACAACCCCATGAGGCCAGTATGATTACTCTCTTCTCACAAATGTGGAATCTGAGAATCGGAGACTTGGCGAGGTTAAATTATTATTTTTTAAGGCCATACAGCTGGAAGACAAAGTTTAGAGTCTAACCCAGGTCACTGATTTCAAGGTCCATACTTTTGGATTTCACCATGCTGAGGCCCACATGTGAGAGACAAGAGGACTAATACAAGACAGTTTCCCATTGAGTGGTAATTAGCTTGGCACGAATCTGCTCATTAGTGTCCTTTCACTCCTCCTGATCTATTCTTCACCTTTCTCTGCAGCTCCTGGGAGACTGACTGCTTGATTCCTGGATTGTGGCCTCCAGTTGGGTCTGGCTGATGAGAATCACCTGTAAGACACTGGCATGTGGAAGAGATGGAGGTTGGGATATTTATTCAACCACTTTTCCCATGGCTTGGCAGCAGCTGTTTCTCTACACTAAGGCCACAACGTGGGTGGCCCCTTGGATGCCTCTCACTGGTTCCCAGTAAGCCTTCCTCTCCTTGTCCCCTCCAACCTTGGGGATAACTTTTGCCTGTTGCTAGACACTTTGTGTTTGCCTTAACCCTGCCCACCCTACATAAATAGTCCCTTTGGTTGCCTTTTTGAAGTGCTGCCTGTTTTCTGATGAGACATGACTCATTTTTTAAAAAATTTCAGGTAGTGGTAGATATTTTTATACACTGCAGAAGTTTGAAGTTTTGGGAGACTTGCAACAGTCAGACTTGGGGGAGGTTAGGGTTTTAGCTGGGTTGTGACAGGTGGGGAGGATTTGCAGACAATGGAGAGAGAGTATTTGAGAGAAGCATCAAGTAAAGACACCATCATGGAACCATGGACATCCTTGCATTTGGACATCAATATTAAAGTTAAGTTGCCTGATGTGATACCAAATAAGGATGGGTGATTGTAATAATGCTATGTAATAAGCCTTAAGCACTTTCCACTTTGTCAACAGTCCTGGGATCTCCCTCATTTTTAGAGAAGAGGAGAAAATGAAGCACAGTGGTTAAGAACTAGTTTCATGTTGGCCAGCAACTAAATTGTCAGGATTTGCCTCTTGTGGTCTGGCTCTGAGCTAACCCTCAGCACCACCTTGCTGTGCTGTAGCACAGATGCCATGGACCTTTCTGGAGGAGGGATGAAATCTGAAGAAAGTGGTGTCTAAAAAAGGAAAGCCTGCATGAGCGGCTTGGGTGTGCTGGGAAGAGCGGAGGAATCTGCTGTACTCTGCTGCACCTTCAGTTTAACATCATTCTCGGTCACGTGTTGGGAGTGAATCAGGGCGTTTGTAGTTTGCAACTAATTTTTCCTGGACGTATTGACAGAAGTTCTGTCTTTATATCCCCTATGCCTCTTCACTTTTGACGAGTAGTATTTCTCCAGCAAAATGGGTTTATTTGGGAACAACAAAGAATGGCAATTTGGTACAAGCATGCTAACTGCAAACCACCTACAAGTCCAGACCAAAAAAGAAAAATTGGAGGAAGCTCTTTTACGGCCTTGGGCGGGCTGTTGTAAACTAAGCATCCATTGGAGGAAACTGAAAGTGCCAAGTGTAGTGACTTTTCATTGGCTGAGCTATGGCAGTCTCCCATTGGCTGAGCTGTTCCTGGGCGGGGAGGAATCGGTTCTTCCTTTGGCTGAGGCGGTCAAGTGGTATCACTTCCTGTTGGAGGTGCCAACACGTGGATTCCTTTCGAGTTCAGTTTCAGTAGTGTGCGTGTTACAGGTGTGTGAGGGTTCTCTCTTCCAGCAGGCTGACTCCAAGGGCAGGTGTGGGGAAGGGCACTGGGAGCAGCTGTGTTGTCAGCGGCTGCCAGGCAGGAGCCTGGAGGCGGGGGCCTGGCGGGGCCTGGTGGGGCCTGGAGGTCTGCAGCACTAGGGAATGAGAGGCAGCCTGTTGAGTATTAGCATCATTGGTTTTGTTTCTACTCTGCCCAGAGGTTAAGTTCTTTAGCAGCCAGCATAGCTCCAGTTGCCCAGTTTGTGTTCTTTCCTTTTTCAATGTGGAAATACAGATCCATTCGGAGTCTGGTTTTCATCCTCTAGGAACCGGTGTTAATAAAAGCTTCCTGGCGTCAACGTGAATGCACGTGAGGGTTCATGCCACCGAGACTAACCCAGGTGGGTGTTCCCAAGCGGTAGTGAAATTCTGCTTTCTCTGAATTCACCTTCCCGTTGTTAAAAAATGAACTGAGGCATATTACATTTTTTAAGAGTTTATGTGAGTAAATATGATTCCAGTTGGGCAGCAGCAAACTGGAAGTGGTTAGAAGCGCTCCACTGATGGGAACTCCGAAGAGACACTTACGGAGAAAAGGCAGAAGCAAAGTAAATAAATTCTTGGTTGGCTATAGTTTAAGGCCTAGTTGGCTGTTTGTGGTTGGTTGTTCTTAGGTTTCGTTTTGCAACTTTGAGGCATCTACAGCCTTAGATTTTGGTTTGCACAGCAGTAGCCACTAATGCATTAGAACTACCTCATTGTATGGTCTCCTTGTTCAATTAATTTTACTTTTCATTTAAAGTCATTATGAAATGATAATAAGGGTGTAGGAAAGTAGTTTTTCCTCCTTCTTTCTCCTTCTCGCCCACCCTTCCTTCCTTACAACTTATTAATGTGAAAAATTTGAAACAAATGTAAAAATAGAGTAGCGAATGTACCTTCCTTATCATCGAAATTTGACAATGTTCAACAGCTTGCCATATATGGTTTATCTAATTTTGGGTAAAATATTTTAAAACATCAAATGTCATAAATTTACTTTCAAATACTTAAGTATGCATTTCTAAAAAATAAAAATATTTTCTTGCACCATGAGGTTAATACATATAACAAAATTAACTGTCATTCCTTAATAGAAAGCCATACCCAGACCGTATTCAAATATGTCCAAGTACCAGTACCGTCTTTTTGTAGTTCATTTGATCAAATCAAGAGCCCAGCATGGTGGTGAGGTGTGGGAGAAAGAAACGAACTACATAGGACCCCATGCACAATTCTTGGAGTTCAGGAAATTTTTGGCTTTTGCATAATGATTCAGCTTTGCCAATAAAGTGCATCTTAACATTTATGGGGGTGTTTTTAAAATATTTTATTTATTTGAGAGGAAGAAGGGGAAGGGAGAAAGGCAGAGAGGAAGAGAGACATCAACATATGGTTATCTTTCACCTGCCTCCAGCTATGGACCTGGCTGGAGACCTGGCTTGCAACCTGGTTATGCGCCCTGACTGGGGAATCGAACCAGCAACTTTCGGGTTCATAGGCCGGTGCCTTGTCCACTGCCACCTGCCAAGGCTACATTTGTGGTTTTGATGGTCTGGAAACAACTTCACGTACAGGTGACATTTATCAGTCTGCTGAGGCACTTCAGGGCCATATTTTGGGAGGGAGTTGTTTGGCTAGAGGGTGTGCCCAGCTGATCTGCTGACACTTGGCTTTCAGTGATGATTTGCTCTTGGATTTTTTATTTTGCCAAGTAAAATGAAAAATAACCCTTTTTTACCATTATTCATAATAGGAAGGACAATCCAATACTAAAAGGGCATGACTGACATTATTTCAGGACAAAGGGACATCTTTCCCAGGGAATGAAAGTTGGCCACCATATATATTTGTGGTCTGTGTTTTTCTCATTTTGCCATTTATTTACTGGTGAGCACTTTGTCACAGTTTGGTATTCGGAAAACATTCCTCTACTCAAGAGTAATTGGATAGTAAAAACTTGTGAAATGATAAGAATGACATCCTTTTTTGAAAAATATTCATTGAGTGGGAGAGGAGATTTAGTAAAAGTTGAAAATGAAGCTGACTTGTGAGATGGGGACAGGCACAGGGGAGAAATGCCACTTTCTTTTTTAACTGAATTGGGGGCATGTCAGGAGCAGGTTTAAACTTTTCTATATTCTCCCAGAGGTCTGGGGTTGGATCAAGCAATGTCAAAAATTAACTATTTTCTTAAATCGTTAGACTTCTGACTAAAACTTCCTCTTGACTGCCGAGAACTCTTGTTATCTTGCTTCCATTCTTCAAACCCACATTCCCATCCTTGTTCTGTAACACACACTTGTCATCTGTGTGTGAGGCCAGAGCCATCAGAGCCCTGAACCCCTCCCATGGCCTAATACAAATGCTAAGTATACAGTTATATCTCTCACCAGCTCTCCTTAGCTGAGCTTTAGACCATTATATCCAGTTGCTATTCAGTCGCCTCACTTGAGAGTCTCAACAGAGAGCTTCTACCTTTTTCTCAGTCTGGCTCCTCCTGTCACTTCCCCACTATACAAAATGGGGAAGTTGCTCCTGCCAGAACCTGAGAATTTTCCCTGACACATCCATCACCCCTCACATTTACTCCATCACCTATTCTTGAGGCATTTATTTCCAAATCTATTTCAAGTCTATTTACTTCATGCCATGACCACTGGTACCACCCAGGTCTCCATCAGAAACAGAAAATCACTGTTTCCTGTGCTATTGTATCAGTTCCTTTTAATTCCTATCTATACTCTTATCAAGTACATATTCTTCACACAGTAGCTAGAATGACTTTCTTAAAATGGAAATTATGTTATGTTGTACCTCCTTTTTAAAACTGAGGACATTTAGGACAAAATGAAAAAAAAAAATCTCTTAACAGTACCTACATGCCCCATTTGGCCTGCCCGTCACCCAACTCTAACCTCATCTTAAGCTACTTTCCTTTTCATTTCATTGATATATGATAAACTTTTATTTCTTCCAACTCAAAGCCCTTTCCTGGCTCAGGAAGGGAACACATGTGTGTGTGTGTTTTGTTTTTTACTTAGAAAGCCTTTTTTATCCAACCCACTGCCTACCTGTTCCCCTCCAGTCTCTCCTGAGGAGAGACCCTTGACTATTCCTTTCATTAATGAATAGCCAGCATCTCACATGGTCCCAGGCAGAGCAGGGCTTGGTAAATCCCTGTTGAATGAGTGAATAACTATTCCAATTAATATCAGAATCCTTCCATCCCTATAAATGACAGGAAGGAGAGGCTGAATATATTTTAAAGAGAAAAGAGGCCATATTTTTGTTATATCAGCCAAATTGATGTTGGACCTTTAGTATTCAGGCCAGTATCTACCTTTATACTTATAATAATGGGCATTTCTATAAAATAAATTATTTCATATTTTAAAGGAATGCTAAGATCAACCCTACTTTTATCTGCATTACCAAAACTGCCAAGGTTCCTATAAAACTCCTATAAGGGGTGACTCCTCTGTCTTTAATAAAGTGCTAAATCTGTCCATTTCTGATGGAAGGACATAGACCTATAATACATACATTAAAAAAAAAACTAAGGGCCTTATTAGTGCTAATTATTGAAAAGGCTAAAATCAAATGACTTAAAATGACCTTGTGACTTAAGCTTGCACTTTTATTGTAGTTTAAAAAGAGAAAGGTCAACATACATTTAGAACAATTTCCTATAATACTTTCCAATAAATTATATAATTATGTTCTGTTTCATGGAAATTAAATGTTTTCTGAGAATTGCAAGTTCATGTTGAGCTCTATTTTCTAATTTTTTTTTTTCTATCCTCACTCAGGGACATTTATTTCATTGCTTTTAGAGAGAGATGTAACAGAGAAACATCCATCAGTTGCCTCTCATAGGCTCCCCTGCTGGGTACTGAGCCCGCAACTTAGGCATGTACTCTGACCAGGGATATAAAATGTGACTTTTGTTTTGGGGACACATTCCAACCAACTGAGCTACACTGGCCAGGGCTCTAATTTTCTCTTAATGCATTGTCTTAGTGACTCACCTTTAGTACCATATCTTATTTGCCAATTATCCCCACTTTCCAGTTTAACTTTTTACCCTGTGTTAATTTTTAGTCCCTACTTTTATTTTGTGGATGTGACTTATCTCCTTTGCTGTACTATAAGCTTCTTGTAAATAGGAACTGGTGTCTTTCTACTTCCACATCATCGGTGTAATAGGGCAGGCTAAGTCATATAGCAGTAACAAAATGCCCAAAATCTCAGGGGCTTTATTTTCTGTTCTACATGCTGTCTAATGTGGGCAGGCAGGGGGATTTGGATCATGTGTCTTCTCAGGGATCCAGGCTAATGAGAGGCTTCATCTGACACCCACTTCACTAATGAAAACAACAGTGGGAAGGAAACAGGACAGACCATACAGCTGGCTTCTGCCAGGATATAATGCATATCATTCCATATACATGTCATTGGCTAAAGCAAGTGACAAAAGGGTAGGCAAGTGAAACCCTATTGTGTACCTGGAAAGAAGAGAGTCAGGAATTCTGGATGAACTGTACTAATGATGTGTTTAGTGCCTGCAGAGCCCTGCTTTTTTTCAGGCTTATGATGGGAATTCTGTTCTACTTGCTTGATTGCAGTTTGGAAACACCTGAAGGAATATGTGTGGGCTGAAGGCAAAGGAGAAGGCAGTTGCTAGTTAAAAATGAAGAAAGGATATATTGCTCATGGTGTATTTGCATTCTCTTGGTTTCAACTTCCCTCCTAAAATCTAGAAACAGGGAAAGCTCTAAAGAATATTTCACAGTAAAGGACCCATGAATACCTGTGTTTTTGTAGCAAGTGGCTATATAGACTGACTAATCATCGAATCTTACATCCTGATCTAATAAACATTTCTGGCAATTATTTGAATGACTGCAGATGTCGATGCACAGAAAACCTTTGTGGACTACATGAACCTGAGAGGGGAGTAAACGATTTAGGTGATAGAATTGTGCTCCAATGTTGAAATTTTGGGCATGGATAATGGGATCATACTCTAAGGGATCAATGTGTGATGTTTGGTTCTAAAGAACAATTGCACAACTACAGGATGTCAGATCTTTGGACAACCTGTGTGAAAAATCTTTGGGGTTTTCTATTGACAAAAGTTGTACTTTTATTCAATAGTGGCATGTGGTGGCATGAGTAATGGAATGTAAGCTTTTTACATGTGAGCATGTTGTCCAGGCTTAGGCAATGTGTAGAAACTTGAGCTCAGTTTGGGATGGTATAGTTTGAGGGAGGTTCACAGATGAGCTTGTTCAGAAGAGAGTAATGGGGTTACCAATGGAGCAAGAATAATCAAAAAGCAGGTGGAGAGAGACTGGGCTGGGCAAGTATGGGATGGGGAGGGGAAGCCCTTAAATAATCAGAAGGCTACCAGGTAGAAGATGAAGTTAACTTAATTTTGCTATAGAAGACAGAATAATTATAGGTTTTAGGGACATTAATTTTAATTCATGATTAGGAATAGAGCCCTGTGAAAGTTGAGTCTTTTGTAGGTCATTATATTCAAGGGGGTTTATGAATCCAAAGAGTGGAGTAACCAACTACCCCAATTTGTCCAAGACTGAGGACTCTTCTAAAACATGGGACTTTCCATGCAGAATCAGAAAAATCCCAAGCAAACCTCAATGAAGTGCTCACCCAACCAAGGAAAATTGTCCTTAATGTAATCTAAGGCCTTTTCCAATTTAGAGATTTGTGGTTTCTAAGATAAATATGTTAATGTTTCCCAGGAAAATTTTAGACAAAACAGTGATTCTTATACATTATTTTCCTAATACATGATTAATTTAACCATGAAGAACTTTTGCATGCTCTTTGAGCAATTGTTCTACCCTTGTGTTTGAGTTCATCCTTGCTTCTAGATTCATGCTTTACAATTGTATCACATAACCAGGTGAGCATTTCCCTGCAAGTTCAAAGCCATTCATTATATAAATGAGCATTATTAGAAACAAAGAGCTGCATCTTTCTTAAGAAATTACAAGGGATAATTTCTTGATTGTTTGAATTGCTGTTATTCCTAGGTAAAGCATTGAAGAGGTGAACGGCAGTGCAGGAAGTTAAACAGTTTCATCATAAGGAAATTTCACTTGGATTATGTACAATGAAAGAGCTGTTTGTTTTCAACACATCCAAGTAGAAACTACTTTGTTCTTTTTTTTCCTCTGTCCCTCCCCACTCCCTCCCTCACTCCTTCCTTCTCTTCCTCCATTCCTTCCTTCTTTCTTCACCCTAGGATTGATTTGAGACAGAGACAGAGAGACAGAGACAGAGAGAGACAGACGGAGACAGACACACACGCACACACAGAGAGAGAGAGAGAGAGAGAGAGAGAGAGAGAGAGAGAGATTGGTGTGAAAGAGACACATCAGTCAATTGCCTGTATCAGGGATTGAACCCTCATCCAAGGTATGTGCCCTGATTGGGAATCAAACCCATAACCTTTTGATGCATGAGACGATGCTCCAACCAACTGAGCAACCCAGCCAGGGCTGTTCTTTTTCTTTTAATCACTTCTGAAATAAATTTATTAAATCAAGCTGCAACCTTGTAGGTTTGTTTACTCTTCAGAGTTCAATATTTGTGTATTAGGACCAAGACCTCTATAAAGAGGATTGTAGTTTTCCTCCAGCATTCTTGATGGTGTGCTATCTGCGCATTCTGTTTAACTTCAATAAAATCATAAGAGAGAGTTACTGAAGTCAGCCAACTTTCCTAAGTTTTTCCCATCATAATTCAGTTGATAAAGCCATGTAAATAAAGTGCTTTGAAAAAAGAAAAGTAACTGTTGAATAGGCTCTATTTTTGCCTAGTTAATGATTTATGGAGAAGAGGAGTTCCTTCAAGTTTTGGGCTTTGCATCCACTCCCAAGAATAGAAACCCATGGAGGTGAGAGAATCAAGGGAAGTGGAAATTAAAAATGTTCTGACTGAGAAGAAAATTGTGGGAGACCAGCTGCTCATGCAAATCCACTCTACCACATGTTCCTTTCTACTTTGGCTTGGCATCAGGCCATCTGGGAATTTTCCTTGGCTATGCACCTGACTCTTGCAAGGTCTTGCAGACAAAATTCACTCTGTTTTTACATCTGTGCTGTTCACTGTTCATAGTAGTTGTTGGTGATAGACTTACTATAAGACTAGAAAAAATCTTGTCATTCATGATGAATAAAGCCCATGATGGTAAGTGCTGTCTTGCATATTCTACTCCTTCAGTGGTCATCCATGCAAGAGAGGCATACACAACTGCCTGAGATTAGCTTCTTGGTTATAGCACTGTGTGCACTGTGACTAGCCTCGGAAACTCTAGTTGGGAACATAATATAAGTAATGCAATGTAAAAGCACAGTAATGCATCTCCCAGATCTTATGGAGAAGAGATTAATTTGTTCCTAGAATCTACAGCCCCTTTGTAGTTTCACCAATCTGTTAAGTTCTTAATATAGCATTCTGGAATATTAAATTGAGCACAGAATTCTATGCTTAGCTTGTGCAGCCTCTGACGTTGATTAGTGAAGAAAGTCAGGACTATGAATATGTTCAATAGACCTTACACTTTTGGTCCAGACTCTCTCTGAACTTTTCATAAATCTACCTAATAATAAATATTGGAAATTCATTTTGTGACTCTAGGAAAACAATCACTAAAGGTAAGTTGCATGTGTATTCATCATTGCTTTATTTTATTTTGCAATATACCAGCCATGTTTAAATCCTCATGGGAATGTGTCTGCCCTTTTCCAGGTTTGCATCTGAAGTTATTTAGTGGAATAAAGGTGATTTTTGCCCCATTCATATGACTGCTTACTAGTTCTCTGTTGGTACTCTCTTTTTTCTTTGGGCTGGATATGCATCCTCTTATTGACACTATTCTTGCCATTTCCCATGATTAGGATGAAGATGACAGTTGGTTGTAGAATGGAAACCTACTCTCAAGAGAGGTAACTGGAAATGTGAGAAGTTGAGAAAGAGTACTGAAAAACAATTTGTGGAGATAAAAGAATATGACAGACTTAAAGTGTTGGGTCTGAAAACTGAGTGTGAGGATGATGTGGGGAAGTGGGTCAGCGTTATCAATCGGTGTGAGAGAATCTGTAGAGCAGGGCCATGGAGTTGGCTGCTGTGGCAGATCCTTTCACAGACTTGCCATGCTGGTCCATCTCTGACCTCTTGTCCACGATCTACTGCTGCTCATGCTGTGTTAAGTTATCTTGCTGAACTGGCTATCATGATATCTCAGACTTACTGTGGCTATATTTTTTAAAGAACAGTGTTTTAACTTACAAAATTATGAAAAACTGAAGGTTATAAATTTGATTTATAATTCTCATCAATAAAATCATCTACACAAATGCCCAGGGCATCACTGAGCTTGGTGTCTCCATGTTCCTGCCCAACTGCTTTCCACATCTGTTTTCCTAGAGGCTGCACAGTCAATGTGACACTCACTGCACATGGCCTACATGCCTCCTATCCTGTCACCTTTCACCTATTCTGTGCCTGAATTGCACTGTCATGCTATAACTCTATCAAAGGGCTCTTGTTTTATTCAGGCTGGAATCAAATTATGGACACCCATACTCTTTTTCCTTTACTCCCATCTGCTTTTAAAAGACTTTATAAAATAATTACATGCATAATTTACAGCTATGAATTTAATTATCTTAGAAACAGTCACCAAGTTATTATTTGGTTTATAGCTATTTTTTTCATATCATCAGATGCCCGAAGTAAATAGTTAATGCCAGCACATTCATTTCCCTGTATGAGTTTTGTCTGTCTTCCCTATATAATTCTCAAGCACTTAAACCAAGTTCATGCTCCATCTGAACTTTTCATTGAATTCACAAAATCACTGCAGGTGGTGTTTTATCTTATACTGTAAAGTTTCAATTAAGATGTTAGGTCCAGTGTCTAAAGCTATCAACACAATCATGATGCTTCTTTTTCTAAAAAAAATAAAATAAAATAAAAAAAGTCCTGAAGACTGTATAAAGATAGATCTCTCACTTCATTTGTATTTATCATAATATGCAAAGGCATTATGTAGACAATGAGGTTTTCTGAATCCATGTCTCTGGTTCAGAGGATGTGTGTGTGTGTGTTAACATAAAGAGAAAATTTAGTGTTGGGAAGAAAATTTGTTCACCAAAATCATTTGGAAGGTAATGAATGAGCTGGTATGATTACTTAACATAAAGCTAAAATACTCTGTTGCACCATATTTTTATCACATCCTGAAATGGTTATGTTGTAAACTGAGGTTATGGTATACTGACTTCATTATTATATAACCTTATAGCAAAATCATTATCTTAATAATTAGCATTCTCTGGTATATGTGTGGATTACAACTTGAACCCTGGACATGTTTCTTTTCAAACAAATTGGTTTTGAGTTTATAAAAGAATTTAGTTGGCAAAAATCTGTTCTGTTTTCACTTTTCTTTTTAACCAACATATACTTGTTGAACATTCTATTTGTGGTGTTTATATTGGGCAGTGGGAAGAAGGGGACCTTTGTCTTCAAGGAAATTACTTAGTGGAAGAATCTAAAATCCATTGTGTGTGGCATGTACATTAGGTTTCCATATGAATTCATGTATGGATTAGAAGTGTGCATGTGAAATGATTAAAAGAAGCATTTCAAAATCTCCCAATGAAATGTTTGTGTTGCCTGTGAACAAGGACAAAAGCATACATTGCTGATTAATATGAAGCTGTCCCAAAAGTATGGGCCTCGCAAGCTGTTTTAATTATGTTGACATTGGCTCGATACTTTCAGGACAGACCGAGGCCAAAGTGATGTGTATTTAGTTAGATTTAAGTCATATGAAAAGTTAGGTTGTACATACCACTTGGTGTACAATGCATACATGCACGTATGTTCATTTAGATCCGTTGCTACTTTATGAAGTGAGGACAGTTAAGCAGAAAGGAGGCTGCCTGCTCTGTGGGTCAGCTTCCTACCTTGTTTGGTTCCAATCCGTGTAGTTGAGCTGATTTGTATCCACATTGAACTGCCTTTTCCAAGTGTGTGAGGGGAGGCTGTTGGGGCTCTCTGGTCTCTAAAGTTTACTTAATAAAAGGATAGTCATTTAGTAAAGACATGGGGGAGAGGCTTTCGACCAGGGTTTTTTTTGGTGGCAGCAGAGAAAGATGGAGATCTGGGCTCGAAGTGCCAGCCTTGGGTAACAGCTAGCCCTGTGAGGGCTCTGGCTGTCCTTGTCATGTGAAGAAGCTGGAGTCACTGAGCAGATGGCTGAAGCACAGGACTCTTTCTGTTAATTTCAAATTCTATTCCTGTGGTGTAGGACTGCCTCACAGATCACGGCCTCACTCTGGCTCCCAGTGCCATCCCTGCACAGCACTGTGGGCTCTTAGCTAAGGAGGGCAGTTTGGTTTCCTTGGATGAAGAGTGTAGAGTAGGGGTATGTGTGTGTATGTGTGTGTGTGTGAGAGAGAGAGGGAGAGAGAGAGAGAGACAGACAGACAGACAGAAGGAGAGAGAGAAACAGAAACAGAATTGGCCTTCTTCAAGGGAAAGGATTAAAGACATCCCATGTGTTTGGGGATGGCCCTTTCTTTGCTTTTATGAATTGATCTACTCATAGAATTAACAAGTACTCTCATCTGTTATAAATCAAATTTAATATTCATGCCAGAAATAAACTGAGTTCTTGCCTTAATCTGGCTCACTGACTATTCTTTCTCAGCCCTAGGGAAAGGATCGTCTCAATGGGATGGCTTCCAAATATTTGGGGAGAGGAGGGTGGGGTGGTAAAAATGAAGAGACTGATTCTGCCTTCCAAGGAGTTCAATGAATGCTACTGCCCTCTAGCCCTGAATTGCTTTTTGGCAAATGATTCATCCTAGTTTTCTGAAGTATACCGTTTCCTGTTAACAAAGGCCATTCAAGGTCACCAAGATTGGCCTTCCAGTCTCAAGTATTTCTCTTTACTCAGTCAGGGCAAATCTCAATTTCCATTTTGTTTCCTGATAAGGCTGCCATTTCTGTTTGGGATTCTGAAAGACTCTTTCATTTGATATTCAGTTTTATAGACTATTGCCAAGAAGCTATTTACATTGTGCAGACACAGAACTGAATGCATTTTCTATTTTGTATAAGAGCTCTTGATCAAGGGTAGCAGAGAATTTAATTTTATGATTTGGCAAAACTAAGCTGAAAGTAGATGTGATATCAGTGCCATTAGGCCATGCAGGGCCTATAAAATGGTGGCCCAAGTGAGTCACCCTACCCTACCTCATGGGGAACTTTAATGCCAAGGACTTACCCTCCCTCTCTCTCGCTTTTTTTTTTTTTTTTTTTTTTCCCTTAAAGAGTTTATTCATTATTTTCTGAGAGAAAGGAAGGGAGAGAGGTAGAGAAGGAGAGCAACATCAATGTATTGTTGCCTTTCACCTGCCTCCAGCTACGGAGCTGGCAGGAAACCTGGCTTGCAACGTGGTTATGTGCCCTAACTGGGAATTGAACCAGTGTGACCTTTGGGTTCGCAGGCTGGCACCTATCCACTGAGCCAAACTTTTAATAAATTTTGATAAGAGTGAATGCCTACATCTTGTTCTTTAAAAAATTTAAAGATATTCTTGTTTTATGTTTGTTTTTTATATTAATTTTAGAATCATTGTCATCTTCCAATAAAATGTATTTGGGGTTTTAATTGAACTTTTACTAAATTTATAGGTTAATTTGAAGCTACAGTATGTTGAATCTTATCACATGACATATCTCTTCATTTATTTGGTCTTCTTTCATATCTTTCAGGAAAGTTCAATAATTTTCTGCATGAAAGTCTTACACATTATTCCAGTGCATAATTCAGTGTCTGGTCCATAGTAGACACTCCATATATTTTTATTGAGTGATGCTATTGTTTATGGGATAAGGGATCAACAAAATTTTTATATTGATCTTTTATCTTTTTTCAATTCTAATATGGTACATTTACTTGGATTTTATATGTATATAATAATGTCTGAAAATCAGAAGTTTGCTTTTTCTTTCCAATCCTTAAGCACTTAATTTTATTTATTGATTTATTTTCCATGATATGATCTCCAGTACAGTGTTGACTAGAAACAATAAGAGGAATCTGATTGTTTTCCTGAACTTAATAGGAACTAAAATCTTTCTGTAATATGTATGCTTTTAATCGATCCTTGTTTTCATACTAAGGAAGTTCCCCTCCCCTTCTAGTCCTAGTTTTCTAAGTCTTACTCTTAAAATCATGGGCGGGTTTCACATTTTATTAGGTGCTTTTGAAAAATGCTTGATTAGATGTGCTAATATTTATTTTTTATCTGTTCATTTGGTGTTGTTCTTTAGCATTTGCATATGTGATCACAGATGCAGTAATGGGAGGGAATTAAACATAATGATTAAGGTCACAGTTTCTGAAGTAAAATTTTTCTATGTTGGAATACTTTTTCTGTCACTTCTGACTCTAACTTGGGCACATTACTTAAACCCTGCATGCTACCTCATCTCCAAATGGGATTAACAGTAACACCTACCACATAATTTACTAAATTTTTTTTTTTAATTATTAAATAGTCCTAGTAAAGCTCTTAGAGTCATCTTCAGTGCTTTGTGAACATTTGGTGTATGTCAGCTGCTATTCTTGTTTTTTCTCCTTGTACAGTTTTGGTATCAATGTTATAATAATACCTAAAGAGAGATTGGGAAATTTCTCTTTTGCTTTATTTACCCAATATAGCTTGTGTACGATTAGGAATTTATGGTCTCTGAAGCTTGAGTAATAATATTCATTAATAAGAGTCATCTGCCTCTGGGAATTTATCTGGGTAATTTGTCTCGTTATTTAAAAATGATAGATATATTCAAAGTTTTATTTCTTTTTGAGTCAGTATTAACCAATTTGTCTAGGAATTATAAATGTAGTTCTCAAAATTGGGATTTATAGCATTCACTTAAGTCGCAGCCTTTAGGTAACCTTTTCTGCTCCCATCATTGGCTAATTTGTGCTCTCTCTTTTTCTTGATCAGTCCTACCACAAAATCACCTGTTTGACTTGCTATTATAGAAAAAAACTTGGTTTTATTATTCCTTTCTATTGTGTTTTTCTCTTATTATATGTATCTATTCACTTTCTTTGAGTTTTATCTTTCCTTTTTCTAATTCCTTGAATACTTAGCCCATTTTTATTAGTATGTATTAATATAGACAAGTGTTCAAGGCTGTGTTTCCTTTGGATCCTGCTTTCACCACATCCTTGATTTGTGACATGTTGTGCTACTGATTTCTATCATGTGTTTTTTTGTTAACTCACAAATTATTTGGAAATATGTTTTCTTGTCATGTGTAATTATTCCATTGTTTCAAACTACATTTTCTGCTGCATTTGAGGATTCATAATTCTATATATACATTTAGGTCAATGTTGATAATTATAATTATTTGCATCTTCCATGTCGTACCAATTTTTGGTGTAGGTGATCTATCTCTTTCTGAGAAGGCATACTGAAATCTCCCTCTTATGATTTGCCCTTTTTTATCTTGTAATTTTTTAGCTTTTTGCCTTATATATTTGAATCCACATTGTGAAGCATAACAGAATCAGGCTCATTCTATCTTTCTGGAAAATTTTTCCTTTTCATTTAGTATGTTTAATGTGAATTATTCTATTTGTCTTAAATTCTATTTTATCTGGTATTAATAAGGCTCTACTATCTTTCTTGTAGTTGCTATTTGCCTGGTATATCTTTTATTATCTGTACATTATAAATATCATACAGTTAGAATATTTAAAGTTCCAGTCTGAGACTGTATTATGACCAGTGGTTTTAATGTTTTTTATATTTATTAATGATATGTTTGGACTTACTTCTTTCATCTAATTTTCTGTTTTTGTATTATCCTATGTTCTCTGCTATTCTTTTTGTTCTTTCTTTTGATTTTTTTCATTTTCTCTTCTCTAGCTTAGAAGTTATACTTTTCATTTCTATCATTGGTAATTTAAAATTTTTGTTATCAAGCCTTGACCAAATTTAAAGTGAATGTTTCTCAAACAACATGGGTACTTCCACTCTTTTTCTGTTTTTTTTTTTTTTTTTTTTTTGGTATTACAGTTGATGTTCAATATTATTTTATATTAGTTTTCAGTGTACAGCATAGTACAGGGATGTCAAACTCATTTTCACCAGGGGCCACCTCAGCCTCGCGGTTACCTTCAAAGGGCCAAATGTCATTTTAGGACTGTATAAATATAACTACTCCTTAACAGTTAAGCAAGCTGGGTAGAAGCAAGGTGCTGGGCCGGGTAAAACAAGGTAGAGGGCTGGATTCAGCCCATGGGCCTTGTGTTTGCCACCCATGGCATAGTGATTTGACATTTATATAATTTACAGAGTGATCCCCTGATAAGTCTAGTACCCACCTGGCACCATATCTGTGTGAAGGGCACACAGGCAAGTGTCTAAGGAGACTAATTCTGGCAGAAGAGGTGTATGACAACAAGGAAAGTTAACAAAAAGATTGTCAATCAGGAGTGTGGACCAGCCAGGGTTTAGAGAAAATGAACATTTGGAATGCTTTGATTATTTGTCCAACATTACTCAACAGCTAGAGAAGAGAATGAAGAAAAGTTAAAGGTGTGCCAGATCTGATGACTGACAATCCAACTGCAGAAAGTAGCTTGGGAGTGAACAATTCTAAGGTTCTGAAAAAGTCCTGTTTACATAATTTTTCTGGATTCCAGGTTGTCCAGGGGCAATTGAAGCCAGAAGAACACAGGAAGGAGGACACAAGAGGAGAATCTAGAGAAAAGAGGCTCAGAGAAGGTGAAGTCAGACGCAGCAAGAATGAGAGTGGCAGGGTGAGAAGTAAGGGAGATTTACGTCAGAAAGAGGAAACTTCTGGCTGAGGCTTGGTGATAGATCTCAGTGTTAGCATACCAATAATGATTTCTGGATTATTGATTTCCTACATACTTGCTTCCTGGAGGAAAAATCTGTTGCTCTGAGCCAGCAGTATAGGGGTCTCTCAATCCCAATTTCTTCTTAAAATGTGAGAATAACCAGTGTCACAAAATTATTATCTTAACGTGAAAAAGTGTATATTAGGTACTCATTAATTTAGAAACATCTCCAAGGATTGGATTTAAAATCTTCATAGCCTTTGAACCTTGTCTCTTCAAGAGCTTGCCCATAATTCCTGGAATCTCTGCTCCCTGGTTGAGGTTTTGGTTTGGACGTGCAGCCCGTAGAGAGCAACCCCCTCAAAGCAGCACAGCCCCCTCTGCCCTCAGCCGTGATTTACATTTTCCTAGGTGAGCCAGCAGCCGCCTCTGCAGCTGCTTTTGGAGCGGTTCTCCAGAGTGGTGACTGTCATTAGCAGCACAGTGGCTTGGCTGTTCTCAGTGCCAACTGTGGGCACATGTGCTCTGCTTTTCCATGGACACGCTGGCTAGCTTGGTGCATTACCGACCAAATTGCAGTGGGCTTTGTGGGCCCTGTCAGCATTTCTTTCCTTTTGCCTTCTTGGTCTCAGTTGTTTGGAGAAGGGAGCAGAATATTGTCAGTGAGTCATCACTGGCTCTGGTGTGGGAAGTCAGAACAGGCCTTATCCTTTTCCTGTTAATTTGTGAGCCCTGTTCCCTCCACCCCCACCCCATGCTATTGATGGACAATATTCATAGAAAGGAATTGAATAAACAGGGACAGTAGACTGGGATGGGACGTAATTCCTCCCAGTCCACTCTTTCTGCCCACTTTGTAGGGGTAAGCTCAGTTTATTGCACATTTCATTGGACTTGCTTTGAGGTCTAAATACTGAGATAAATGCAGGAAACTCAATGATGGGATTGCATTAGTTCTTGAAAAGGTGCTTATTTGTGACAAGGCTGCTAAGAAAAATGGAGTTTTTGATTGAAAAACTCTATTGAAAGTTTTTGATACAAAAATAGAAAGTTTTGATACAAAAAGAAAAATAAGATATTGGAATGTAGAAGTAGAGGACCAAGTGAAAGGCCAAGCAGATGGACTATGTCAGCTCTAAAATGTCCCTGGACAGTGCTCCTTCTGGCTCTGTCCTGGACTTTCCATTCCCGCTGATATTTCCAAGTCCTAAGTTAAGGGGGCATATTTGAAGAGCCTTGTGAATTTTGTTGGCATGTGAATATTGGAGAAACCCTCTGGGTCAAGTAGGGCTTGCAGGTGCTAGAAGTGGGCAAGCTGTGAGTTGAACAACAGGGAGGGATATTGGACAGGGTTACCACTGCCCATGAAATCCAAAATCTCATCTTTTTAAAGAGAAACTTTGGGGTTTTGACCTATAAAGGACAGCCTCATGAGTCATTTCTCCTGAGCTGGGAAGGGAAATTGCTACTTTTTGCTCTCTTAGGATTCCAAAAACATCTGGAGGAGATGTGTAACCATGGATCTTTTTTTATCCTGTTTTTACTTATTTTTTAACTTCACAGTTAAAGAAAACCTTCCTCATTCTGCCCCAGGGGGATTGAATCCTTTTTCTCTCGTTTGACCAGCAATGATCCTTAGCACTGCCTAGGCACTTTTCAGATAAGGAGGCTATGCATTGCCCAAAATTCTGCTGCAAATGTCATCTTTCCCCCAAATTTAGAAGCAATTTCAGATCAACTCTTTCAGATTTTCTGAGCAGTCATGGCTTTACTTTTTGCATGTCCTGACATTTGATAAGGACATTTCCCTACAGGGTTTTCTCCTTGGAACCCCTGTATAACTATTTTTCATTACTTGATCCCCTACTGTTTTGATTGTGACTATGTATCATACTAATATCTAGATATCCACCATTTTATTTTTCACATCACTGTGAAGTAGCTGTTGTTACTATTTTTATTTCATAGAGGAATACAATGAAATTCCAAAGAGTTACATAAGGCAATCCAAAGTAATACAATTGGCAAATGGCCAGTCAAGATTTGAACCCAGCTCTGTCACACTGCAAAGCCTAGGCTCCCAGCCTGTCCACTCGGGACTTGGAAGCTGGAGTTGGTTTCTCTATCCCCACCTAATCTCTGTGTGAACTTTTGTATGTTTTGTTTTCTGTTTTTTGTTTTTTTCCTGGAAAGAAGGATTATGGTCTTTATCCAGTTTTCAAAGGGCTGTGGTCCCAGCTCTAAGTTATTAGAATTGGTAGATCAGTTAAGATGCTCTTGGTTGCAAACAAAAGAAAACCCACTTTGAACTGGCCATGTGTCCGTTTTCATGCACCAAGTCCTCAGGATTCTTGCCTCCTTTCTCTGTACCGCCCTTGGCTTCACCCTCCCAGTGTGTTGGCTTTGTCCTCTGGCTTCCCTCAGTGGCAGCCAAATGCCTGCAACAGTTCCAGGTCCCATGCCGCTCACCACAGTCCAAAAGGAGGGTGTTTCCTTTCTCCCCACCCTCCAAAATCAACTCCTGGGCTTCACTCTGAATCTGGGCTAAGGTCATGAACCCAGGGGTCATGCCTGGTCACTGGGGCTGGGGGATGCCACACACCTACTGGCTGAGGACTGCATTCCTTGCCTATTCTTGAATCAGTCCTAATCCTAAAGAGAAGAAGGTTGCACTGAGTGCCTCAGGCCCCTGGGGAGCCACAACTGGGGCTGTGGAGAGTCATTTTTACACCAACAGCATGACTGCTTTACGATGGTCAGGGGAGGGGTGAACTGGATGAGGGGAGGCATGCAACAATACCTAATATAGTTAGCGGTCTTCCCTTGGTATCTCACGGAAGACTTTAGAACAGACTCCCAGTCTTAATGGGACAAGATGAAAGCAAACTCTGTTTCTAGTAGGAAGCTCTTTGGCATTTCATTGTTCTCTTTGATTTGAGGAGTTTCATATCCTGCCTTCCTCTCATTCCCAATCAGAGCCTATTTAGTGAGACAGGATGCCCCTACCAACTAGAAGAGATTTCCTTCAGATGCAGTTTTTGTTACAATGGCTGCTTCTGAGAAACACTTTCATGCTCCTAGTTACAGCCTCCTTTGTTTAAAAATGTATAGTCTCAGCCTCTAAGGGTGGGTGGAGAAGAGGAAGGGCATTTGAAAATGAGAACATGAAGGAAGACAAAAGTCTCTTTATAAGAAACCAGAGTGATGACTTCATATGTCTGAAAATATAATTATCCTCTTTTGTTTACTTGATAGAGTTTTGATAGAATCTTGACACTTCTGTTATGAAATGTTAAAATGTAATTTAGGTTTAAAAATCTTAATTATTTTAAATTATAGTCTGAAGTCATATTCCAGGCTTTGATCCTTTTGCTGCATGTAACATAGCAGGGGCTGCAGGTGCAGGTAACTCAGCTGCTGAGTTTGCATTAAAAAAAATGAAAGAAATGGTTGATTGGCTCCCTGGAAGCCCGTAGGGGTAATATATGTGGGCAGAGAGGGAAACCAGTAGGATTTGCCCCCTGCCCAGAAATTCCTGGATGATGCTCTTAAATTTAGAGTTGAGCTCTGGCCGTTGGCTCAGTGGATTGAGCACCAGCCTGCAAACCCTAGTGTCACTGGTTCGATTCCCAGCCAGGGCACATAACCAGATTGCAAGCCAGGTCTCCAGCCAGGTCCATAGATGGAGGCAGGTGAAAGACAACCATACATTGATGTTTCTCTCCCTCTCTGCCTCCCTCCCCTCCCCTCTCTTTAAAAATAATGAGTAAAATCTTAAAAAACATTTAGAACTGAAGGGACATTTAGAAGTATTTCTTTTCATTAGAGAATAAAGCCCAAGCTCCCTTAGCACATTAGTCTCTTAAGGACATGACCTTCCACCACCTTCTCAGGTTCAGGGAGGCGTACGCTGCTGTGGGGAGTGTACACTTCCCAGTTAGACTCACCTGTCCCACTGGCTTGCTGAGCAATCCAGGAATAGCTATTTAAGACCTCCGAGCTTCAGTTTCCTCAGTTTACTATAAAAGAAGAAATTGCACTGACTTTCCTTATGGGGGTCAAATGATCCCATCACCCCTTTGTACTCACCCAGATGTCCTGTCCCTCTCCTTTTCTCCCTCCCTCCCTTATAGATCCAGTATATTAATTTCACCTGGCCTCTCTCCCCTCCCCCTCTCATCAAGGAGATGGAATGTTTATGTCTTCTCCTTCCCCCTTGAGTTCTAGTCCTACTGGAGTGCTAATGTAACATGGTTCATTCATGGTTAAGTGCTATATGCAACTTTGCTAAAACTAACATTCACCAATATTTCCATCATCCATTCGGCCTTCTTAGCAAATGTCAATAAAAGTAAATGAAGTATTTAAGTGAGTCAAGGGAGAGAAGGTTGATTAAGGTGAGGCATAGCTTTGTAGCATGGGAGCTGGAGCCAGAAACTCTGGGTTCAAGTCCTGGCTAACTGCTGACCTTGGGCAAGTTACCATTCTGTACCTCAGTTTCCTCTGTAAAGTGAGATGATAATACTTCCCTGGGTTGTTGTGAGAAAACATAAGATAATATATTCTTAGAAGAGTAAATAATTATCATGACCTGTTATTGCTCCTGCAGCAGTTTAGTTCTTGCAGATAGGAACTCTGGAAATTCAATGAAGGCCTTATTCTTCCATGAAATGAAAACTGAACAAGAGTAGAAAAGGCTTTTTCTTCACTTTTCCCAAGATGGAGACCATAGGGTCTTTCCCTTAGACAGTCTGAGACTACTGAGCAGGGGAGGGGGACAGTGGCAAATACTGTGCCCAGACCCATCACACTGTGGCCTATTTCACCATGTCAGGAGGCTGCTGGACTCTGAAACGTTGCCCCTTTTAACATTTTCAGAAGCTATCCATCATGAGGACTAAATCCTACATTCATTTTCTTAAATAGTAATCAACATTTATTAAGCATTTATTATATATCTATTGAGTAATATTACATGAGTAATATCATTTAATTCTTATAGCAACCCCCTAAATTCATTTCTGTCATTATCCCATCCTCACAGAAGAGACAACTAAAGCACAGGGCAGTCAGGGAAACTGGGCATGTGGCGGGGAGGGGGGATGTGAGAAGTGGTGGAGGTAGGATTCGCACCCAGGCCAGCTCGCTGTTCTTCACCCCTTCCCTGCTGCCCTTCCTGTTCCTCACCCCAGGGCCCAGGATGGCACTCAGTCCACTGATACCCACCAGGCTGTCCTTTCCCATTTGGGTTCCCTTCTTCTCAGTTTATTGATTCAATCTCTGCACTTTTTGACTTCAAGGCTTGTGGCTATTGTTTCAAAGGAAGAATCCTGATTTAAAAGAGGCTTAGCAAAGTTTAATGAATTCAGTTGTTAGAAAGATGACTGTCTCCCGAGGCATGGGGTGAGTTGAGCAAGAATTCAACGTGAGCCAATCAGCCTGATGCAGTGTCCTTGCTTAAGGTCTGTAGGAGTCCAGGGTGAAGACAAAGAAATAAAAAGGGCCAGGTGTGCACATGGGTGGGCCCATGTTTCCTCTCTCTCATCTGATAGGGGTTCTTTCCAGATGCTGTCTCTACAACCCTGCCGTCAGCTCAGAAATCCTGCACACCTTTCAGAAAGCAAGAATCTGTTTTTTAGCAAACACATTGCTTCATGTGAACCTCAGGGTGAAATCCAGGTTTGGAGGCAAAAAGAGAACATAATGAATTTCATTATTCTCTGGACATCGTGGCCTCCCCCTGCTTGTTTCAGAGGAAACACGGACCAGTGCTCTGGGCTCTTGAGGTTGCCCAGGCTGCCCAGGGGAGCCCAGGGAGGGAGTCATGGCCTCAGATAGGGGAGCCCTTATGAGACTATTTCACCCATTTGGTTCAAGCCCTTCCTGAAGTAGGGATTCTAAATTAGGCTCAGGGCATCATTTCCACAAGGCTTTCTCTCTTTGGAGCCGGATAGGTCTCCAAAGACCTATCTGCTTTGGGGAAAGCATATTAAAAAACAAAAAAGACCCTTCTTTCTTATTAACAGTTGTTTACCTTACAAAAGTTTCTGTGTGCAAACAGGACAGGTATTAATGCTGCCAAAGTTATTGTGGAAAGTCACTTGGCCCCAGGCCTCTGTACACAACATGCTAAGACACACAGCAGAGTAACTTGGCGAGGGTGCCAGCAGCATCTAGGGGAGCCGAGATGCCCCACCTGCCTCTGTCTGCCTGCCCAGAAGTGTTTTCTTTCCTTACTTTTTGAGACATGGGCTTGTAAATTTAAGAGCTTACTGGGATGTCAGCTCTGAGAAGCCGGATTCTGTGTCATGCTGCACATGTAGTATTCCAGACTTGAAGACTTTTAAATAATCAGATGTAGATGTATTTGAAAGGCCAAACAAGAAAAGCTGAAGAAAGGCCAAAACAAGATGTGACAAGCCTCATACAAATTACTCCTAATTCCATTCTGACTCATAGCAGGAGTTGAAACAACTTGTAAGCCCAAGACTGCAGTTGGTTAAGTGAGAGGCCTGGTGGAAGGCAGGCCAAAGGAAGCCTTTGGGAGGGAGGTCACTGCAGATAAAAACAGCCCATCAAGGCCAAATGGCTTTTGGTTGAAGGTCTCAGAGATTTGGTAACCAGCATTGGACTGTAACCAAGGAAGAGACTGAGGAAATTTTCAGCCATTGGTCACCTGGACATGAGTGGTGGCTCTTTGTCTGCCTTTGCCGGTACACCACAGATTGTCTCTGGAAAATGAGGTTCCAATAGCCCAGATTTCTTCAGAATAGGGTTGATGAACTGTCTACTTCAAAACTACCTGGACCACCGATTAAAATGCACATTTCAGGTCTCGGCCCAAACTCCTGGTTCAGAAACTGCATCAGTGCTGCTGGGTATCTCTTTTTCTAGAAGATACTTAGTTGACCCTTTGTACTTGGAACTTCAAAAACCACCACTGAAGCCCAATAGACAGATGCTTTCTTGGGTTCTGGCATAATCTAACCTTTTCTTTAATTGCAGAAGAGAAGGCTCTGTTAGAGTCCAGATGGGACCTAGATGGGCGTGAATTTGATACATGTGAGTAGACTTCCTCAATGGTTAGAAAAAGAATTAGCAAGCATTTACTAAGCATTTCTGTCCCAGAAGTGCTCAGCAATGTGTATTGATTTGTTATGATGTCACCAGCGAGAGACACTCAGATCATGTGGCAGGTTTTTGCTCTCAAGAGAACTTTGACTCAGTTTGAGAAGTTAAGGCTAACACTCATGAAACATTTGTGAATCCTGCGAAATAACGTATAATGAAGTACCATGCTTCCTTGTGTAAATGTTAAATGCTAGGTAAAAACCAAGGCCTGGCCCTGTCAATGGAAACTTCATAGAGGAGATGGGATGTAAGCTCAATTGTGAAGAATAGGTAGATTTGAGACCTAAGAAAGGGAATGGGAAGTTTCTGACAAGAGGAGCATAGTGTCTGAAGGCCCAGAGGTGGAAGCAGCCCTGGAGGCTGATGGCACAGTAAGAAGACCAGACCAGCATGGCTCAGTTTGTTGGGTGTTGTCCAGCAAAGTGAAAGGTCACTGGTTCGATTCCAGGTCAGGACAGATGTCTAGGAATGTATAAGGGGACATTGATCAATGTTTCTCACATTGATGTTTCTCTCCCACCCTTTTTCCTCCCCCCGCCCACCTCTCTAAAAATAAATCTAAAAAAAAAGAAAAAAGAAAATGGCTTGAGTGGAGGGGTGTGCTGGAAGATGCATAGAATAGCTGGGTCACAAGGAGCCTTAGAAATCTGGTAGGGGAGTGCAGACGAAAAAGGGAGCTACTGGTGCTGTTGAAGGCTGTTGAGTAGCAGATACAACACTATTTTGTGGCTCAGCAGGGGCAGGAGAGGGGTTACTATCTGTGGATTCCCAAAGCTGAGTGCCACTTACATACTAGTGGGCAAAGTGGCGAGAAGTCACACATCTGAGGAGATTCAGTTTAGAATCTGCATTTGAGATGGATGATCTAGGACAGACGGGGCTGCAGAGGGCGGTGTGGAGCAGTTAGGCCCTGGCCGGCAGAAGAGAGGGTCACTTAACCAGTCTGACATGGCTGGAGCCAGACCTTGAGTTGAGGTCTCAGACTGTGGACTGTGCAGCAGAGAGGGCCCGGGCTTCACAGGCAGGGCAGGGGCCGAAGTGAACATTGAAGCTAGCAAGTAGGGAGAGACTTGGCACAGCAGAATTGGTGGGTTATCCATGGTGAAATGAGGATCATGGGATACGTTCTTCGGAAATTCCCACCGTAAGTCACTGCTGGGCCACAAATGCTATCCCCCATTGCAAAGTTCCACTCAGCTTGAGCTATAGTTAGGATTGGTCTCCCTTGGCGCCACGCTGGCGGGACCATTCCCTAGTTTTCCCAGAGCTGCCGTGTAAAAGGGCATTACACTATATGAGTGAATGGCTGATTTCTAGGAAGTCCTGACCACTCCACTTTCTGGTGATGCTCATCAATCCACAAACTTATACTTTGAGGCAATCCATATTATATATAGAAGCAGAGAATTTTAAACAATGAGGCATTGTAGCCCAGGGAGAGTAAAAAGAATTCGTCTCCTGTGCCAATTCCAATTGTTTGATTGTGGCCGCCTGGAGTGCCAGGCCTAGTCTGGGTTCCGGAGGAAAGAACGTATGGATTGATCTGGAATGTTTGCCAAGGGCATGGGAGGAGGGAGTGCATGATGGCATTAGTACTACCTATTTGGCAAGGCTGATTTGGTCCTGACCTCCTGACCTCCTGTCCTCCTGACCTCATCTGTGAGGATACTGAAGCCCATAGGTATTGTATGGTGCCCATAGCCACAGAACTCAGGAGTAGACCTAGGACAGGAGCTGAGGTCTCCTGACTCCGGATCTAGTGTTTTTGCCTACCCAGGATCACGCAGCCTTCCCACCTGCCACCCGCCTGCTCACCACAGAGCTGTCACACTGACTTCATTTTCCCAGTCCCACCCTTGGCTCCTGTTAGACTTTGCATTAGGAACTTGGCCACAGAACCAATTTGCACAATGGCTAAACTTGTTTCACATGTGATCAGAACTTGCGGGGAAGGATTCCAGGAAGAGGAATTGCAGAATGATTCAGAATTCCCAAGTACTGGGGAAATGCCATTAGATAGGGGGATGCAAGAGTTTTGACAGAGAGGAGGAACAGGATTAATGAGGAAAGATGTGACGAGGGAAGCAACAGAAGATTGTCAGTACTTTTACAGAATTGAAGATAAAAAAAATTGAACTTGGAGGCTGTGAGCTGCTCAAAGTGGGGGGGGGGCACTTATATTCATGAACAAATGCTGTGAGAGGTAACGTGGGCTCTTGGAAAGCACACAGGCGGTGGCTCGCTGACATAATGTAGGCACACAGTACACATGAGCCAAAAAAGCCAGCTGTGCTTACAGCATTTCGTCCTCACAGCCGCCCTGGGGGTGGGTATGCTTAGCCTGAGCTTTACCAAAGTAGGCAACGAGTTGGGCCTCTGAATGGCTGACTAACTCATTCAGGTCTGCAAGTAGCTGATTATAGATCCCACCTCTTCCCCTATGGTAGTAAGAATGCCTTCTTTGGGTACCCACCATTTAAGAGAAAGAAAAGCATTGTCTCTTCTGCTTATTATCCTGCTCTGGGCTGAAAAATGTCAGTTTCTAGCCAATGGAATATAAACCAACCTTATTCCTAGTTTCCAGAATAGAGATCAGCTCTGTGTGTTATGTTTGTTCTTGAGTTGTGTCTATGCTTTGCTGAGGAATTCACTTCAGAAGAAAAGAATGCGTTTGGAACGTAACATTTCTGCCATTTCTGATAATGAACTTCTTCTCTTCCTCTCCCTTACCTTGTGTTTCTTTTCCCCCTAAATGAATCAGTGATGAGCTATTTGTTTGAAGAAATGTGCAGCTAAGTCCCAACTGCCCACGATTGCCTGTGGCATTTTGAGACACAGAATGTTATGTGAGGCTGTTCAAAGATGCTTGCAGTGCACGCCCAGGCAGGGCCTCAGGGTGGGCAGCACTCAGCTTGCCTACCGGCTCCACCAGGCTAATAACAGGGTGCTGGCTCCCGTCTTACTACCAGCTTCAGAAATTAAACCTGAACTGTTGGGGCCTGACTGGAAACCGCCAGCTTTTTCCTTGCCAAGCAGGAGCTGTGCCCTCAGGGACCATCTGCAGAGGTAGTGTGGCCACTGATAGGCATTAAAAGCAAACTGACTGGTTGAAGCCATCTGAGGAGGCTGGTGAGGAGTCACCCTGCCTTCTCTCTTCAGTCTCTAATTTAGCCTAATAGTCCTACCACCACACAATGGGTGGGGAGGGTTCATCCATTCTCATTTCACAGACAAGAAAAACAGGGCATAGATCTATTGGAGTAAAGGTTCCTTTTAAATACTAACATTTGTTTTTAGCTTTTATTTTTGATTTTTAAAATTTAATCTTGTTTTCCTCTTTTACAGAGATATAATCAACATACAACACTATGTAAATTTAAGCTTTACAACACAACATGCTGTATGTATGTATTGAGAAATGATTACCACACTAAGTTCAGTTAACAACCATTACCACACTGTGGTGACCCTTGACCTGCAGAGATCTCTCGGTGCCACAGATGAAATGAAATCTTTCCAGGCAGCTTGTGCTAGGAGAGAGAAGGCCCTGGCAAGTGTCTCAGAGAAAATGCCTGATTGCCTTCCTCTAATGTCTTTTACTGAGGGCAATAAGGTTAAGGGCATATAGCATGCACATAAAGCTCATCGATTAATGTTAAACAGTGCTGATTACAGAAAACAGGTATTGTTCAGGGATAACAATTGAAAGAAAACTGAGATTTCCCTCAGGTCAGGGTGTGTTGGACACAAAGACTTTAGAAGTTGGGCAGAAAATAGGGAGGGCGAGTTCACTTGTGTGTTAAGGTTTAACATCTGCTACTGGTACAATACACTAACCAAGGGAGGTTAAAGCATAGGGCAAGCTTCAAAAGTTATATGGAGTATCCTTATGGCCAGATTCCCACTGGGGCCCCCTGACTACAGCATCAAGGCCTGTATGCACCCAGCTTTCCCAGCTTTCCGATCAGGTCTTACAGGCTTGGCCTGGCCTGCACAGGGTCCATGCCCCAACACCTCCCCAGGGGAACCCCGACACCACACATGGTTACAAAACATTTTTGTGATGAAAAACTTTTAAGATCTATTCTCTTCGCAACTTTCAAATGTGTAATGCAATATTGTTAATTATAGTCATCATGCTGTATGTTACATTCCTAGGACTTATAACTGGAAGTTTGTACCTTTTGATCACCTTCACTCATTTTGCCCACTACCGACCCCTACCTCTTTTCTCTGTTTCTATGGGTTTAGTTTTTAGTGTTTTGTTCTTTTTTCAGATATCCACATATTATTAAGATTATACAGTATTTGTCTTTCTCTGTCTGACTTATTTCCCTGAAACCCTAACATTTGAACATTGAAATTCAGGACCTACATATATATGGAAATGATTATTTGAATAAATAAAAGTAATCAGCTATTATTTAAATTACATTGCTCCTTTCTAGAAAGAAATGGATACTATGCAAGTGAAAGCAATTTTTTATCCTCACCCAAGAACATGTTTATAGAGGGGAAGGAATAGAGAAAGGGGAAGAGAAACACTGATGTGAGAAAAAAACATCAACCGGTTGCCTCCTGTACCAAACCTGCAGGCTAAGCATGTGCATGGACTGGGAATCTCCAACCAACTGAGCCACACCGACCAGGGTGAAAGTGAAAAAAATTTAACATAGCTCCAGCTGATGGCACAGTGGATAAGACGCTGGCCTGCGAACCCAAAGGTCACTGATTCAATTTCCCAACCAGGGCACATAACCAGGTTGCGAGCCAAGTCTCCAGCCAGGTCTGTAGCTGGAGGCAGGTGAAGGGCAACCACACATTGATGTCTCTGTCTCTGTCTCTCTCTCTCTCTGTCTCTCTCTCTGCCTCTCTCCCTTCCCCTCTCTCTAAAAATAATTTTTTAAAAATGAACATTTTCCTGCTTTCTTTTTCAAAGAAGATAGCAAATTAAATGAACCAAACAAACTTATCCACATAATATGTCAACAGTTTCTACTGTCTTGCTTTAAGGATTTTGCAGTTGTTTCATATTTTTACTTTTAAAAGGTTGAATCCAAAATCACTGTTATGATTTTAAAATTATAAATTTATTTATTAAAATAAGCTTATACTATAAAACCTGAAAATTGCTATGAAGACAGGAAAAAAATGCCATCCTAAAATAAAAATTCAGAAATAACTGTTTACATTGCTGTACATTCCTTCAGTTTATTTTTCTATGCCAAAATATTTTTCTTTGAACAAAGTTTAGGTTTCTCTGTATATAATTTGGAGCCCTAATTTATTCACTTAATATTACATTATCCTACATATGTAATATTAAGATTAAAATACATTATTTCTAATGGCTGCATAATATTTCACCATTCCCTTCTTGAAACATTTCCTTTACTTGGCTGCTAAGATATTTCTTGGTTCTCCTCCATGGAATCATCTAAATCTCTTTTGTGGACTGTCTTCAGCTCTCCCATTTCTCATAGTGGAAGGTGCCCCAGAACTTAGTCTGAAGTCCTCAGGCCTCTTCTATTCTCGAGCTGTATTCACCTGCCAGGTGATCTATGATTACCATGGTTTCAAATACTAGCCATCCTCTGTAAGCCACCAAGTTCTACCTTCAGTATTAGACACATGCACAACTACCTATTTTCCATCTCCACTTAGATGACTAATGGAGTTAGTAAACTTAATATGTCTAAAAATAAGCACCTAATGAACCTGTACCCAAGGGCCACGTCTCAGCAAATGGCAAGTCCATCCTTGACCTGCTTAGGCCTCAAACCCTATCTAAGGTTTCCTCCAACTATTTTCTCTTATATCACATATCTTGCCCTTTAGCAAAATTTACCAGTTCTGCCTTGCAAGTATGTTTAGAGTCTAATAGTAATCATTCATCTTCTCATCTCTTGGGTGGATGATTTCAGTAGCCACTAGGAATTCAATAACGTTGATCTCCACTTATTTAATGATGAAAATGCGGATTTACTATAGACACAAAAGTCCTTAGACTTACAGAGTTTGGAGACCCATGTTGTCTACTTGAACCTATCATTTGATTTCTGTTTTTGCCAGTTATGTGAGTTATGGCCAACCTGATTGATTCGATGTGCCTGTGTAGGTACCATTTACACCTCTGCAGCAGAAAACAGGCATCACTCCCATAAATAAAAACAGTTAGGGATAACACACTGCTACCTGTAGTAGGTACAATTTTAAGGTGAGTCCCAGTGGGTCATGCCCTTGTACAGTTCCCTCCCCTTGAGTGCTGTTAGTGTCTGAAAGTTGCTTCAAGCAACTACAGTGTGGCAAAGGTGATGGGGCCATTCCCTCTGTGTATGTTATTGTTATACAGTGCTCCAGTGTAGCGGACTGGAGAGAGTCTCCCTCTGGCCTTGAAAAATAAGCTACCACCATGGCAAGGAACTGCAGGCAGCTTCTAGAGGCTGAGAGCCAGCAAGAAAAAACAGGGACCAGTGACAAGGAATCAAATTTTGCTTAAAAACTATGTGAACATGAAAAAGGACCCCGAATTCCAGAAGGGAATGCAACTGGTCTGACGTCTAGCTTGCAGCCTTGTGAGACCCTGAGCAGCAGACCCAGTTAAGTCATGCTTCATCTCTTGGCCTACAGGAACTGAGATAATAAATGGTGTTGTTATAAGCCGTTAAGATGGTAGTAATTTCTGTTGTTCAGCAACAAAAAATTAATATAGTTTTCTTATCAGGGTGGAGTATAAGAGGGGGTGTTTTAATCTCAGTTCTATTACTTACTAGCTATATGGCCTCAACAAATTACTTAATTTCTCTGAGCCCGTTACCTTAACTATAAAAATAGTACATGGCACCTATTTCAGAGTGTTGAGGATTGAATGAAATAATGTTTGTAAGTCGTTTAGCCTAGTACTTGGCACATAGTAAGTTCCCAGTAAATGTTTTTCATTGCTAACATTGGTTGGACATTTTTAGTTTCATTTTCTTTATTTCTTTTTTCCATGGATACCATGTTTTGAATAATTTTACCCTATTAATTGTATTAGTAAGTAATAATTTATTTTCTCATCTATTTCCAGTTAACTAATAGAGCTTCTGATCAGCTTGAGATATTCTTAATCAAATAATTGTAATTAATTTGTAATAATTTGGCTAAAAGCAAAGATATTTTGTATTATAGCTAATTAGTTTTCATTAGCTTTTGAAATATTAGGAATGAGTTAATGAACCTCGTTTTAGACCTCTCGTTAGACAAGATTTGGAACCACAGTGTTAGCTGACTGAGGGTCTAGACATTGGGTGACTTTTTGTAGTTAAGCAAGGTAATCATGATTTGCCTTTACATACCACTCTATTTGCTCAGGTATTTTTGGATGGGTGAGATTAGTTCAAAAGAAAACTGTACGTTAAAGTGAAAAAAAAAGTACCAAGAATGGGGAAGAAAGACATTGGATATAATATTAACATTATAGGTACTTAATGCCTAAAAATTAAAGATGGCTGAAATTTTAAGAATCATGCAATTTTGACATTTGAGTTTTGGTAAAGTAAATAAATATAGTCTACTAATGCCCTGTGTTTATATTTTATTTTTTAATATCTACCTGAGGACATTTTTAAATTGCTTTTAGAGAGTGAGGAAGGGAGCGAGAGAGAGAAACATTGATGTGAGAGAGAAACATTAATTGATTGCCTCCCATACACCCCTAGGGCAAGGATCATATGCACCCAATCTGGGATAGAACCCACAACCTAGATATGTGCCCTGAGTGGAAATTAAACCAGCAATCTTTTGGTTTATGTGGTGACACTCTAGTCAACTGAGCTATACCAGCCATGGCCTATGTTTATATTTAGATGTTCTGATTTTATAGTTTGTTTTGTGTATAGCACTAATATTTGAAATATGATTGCTATTCTTTCATTAGTGCCTTATTTTCTTTCTGAACATTGTCTAAAATACTAACTCTCATTGTATTGTTAATATGAAGATCTATGTATTCAATTTTTAGCTGAAGACTTTTTAAGTTGATTATGGATTTGATAGGAAGTTGTATTTACTTAACAGAAGTTTCTTTTACACATGCTGAGCTAAAATTCTGATATATAAAAAATAGCTATCATAAGGAATCATTTCATCTAGTCTAAAAGTAGATTGTTTATTTTTGTTATTTTTTTAAAAAGATATTTATTAATTTTAGAGAGAGGGAAAGGAGAGAGGCAGAGAGGCAGAGAGACATCATTGTATGCTTGCCTTTCACCTGCCTCCAGCTACAGGCCTGGCTGGAGGCCTGGCTTGCAACCTGGTTATGTGCCCTGGCTGGGAATTGAACCAGTGACCTTTGGGTTCACAGGCTGGCGCCTTATCCACTGTGCCACCAGCCATGGCCAGACTGTTTTTTTAAATGCCAAAAATTGACCTTAAATGTATATTTGAAAAGTTAAGATTAAATAGATAGGATTTTTCAGTTTACATTCTGCATATACTTTGAAAAACACTCATTTTGTAATACAGCCCTCATCCAGTAAACACACAGACGACACATAAATGGTACCCAACACACAAACACCAACAGCACACACACAAACTGCACAGATGGCAACACATACCAACCTATTATAGGCTCTGAGAAGTTCTGCAATAGAGAACTGTTGCACTTTGTTTAATTATGTTTTCATGAAATTAATCTCAGGATCCTTCCCCCTCTTACCCTACATAACCCTTGTTCTTGATGATTTAGTACTTTCTGGAACACATTTTGTGAATTACTGCTTGCTCTAGGAAAATCTCCTCAGGAAGTTAACTGTCATATAGGATATGTATGGAGTGCCCCCAAATTTATGGGTAGAAGATGCATACCATCATTAAAACAACTCACAAATGAGGACCAACACCTTCAGACTATTGTAAAGAATATTGAAGACTGTAGCAGGTACTGAAAACCCTGTAACTTCCTTTTCAAGTCTAGGTTCGTTCTTTCATGTTCAGGTAAAGCCAGGTTTAACTGCAGGCTGTCACTACACTGCCATCACTGCTCATAGGTAGAGTGGTCTCACTGGGTGTAAAGGTGGTCATCTTTCTGCAAACTGGGTCAATAACCCAAGGACAGAAGTCTCCCTCAGTGGCTGTCAGCCTTTGATTCAACAGGATTTGGAGCATTATGCTTTCAGCATTTCTGACACAGGGGTCAAAGGCAATTCCTTATCAGCTTATTTCCTGCTGTTTATTTCATGGAGAATAAGAAAAGAATATATTTCAACATTTTGAGAATGTACAATAGGATATTTGGAGACTGCTTACTCTGAAGATGAAAATGTTTTTAATGTTTTCTGTCAAAATGCCAGATCACAAAATGCTAGATCTATATATGTTTTCCTTCATGGAACCTTTATTGCTGAAGTGAAAATGAAAAGGTCTGCTGTGTGTTATACATTAATATTTTACATTTTGAATGAAACCATGACTTCCATAGAGTGACTCCTACTCTATTCAAGAAATAAAATGTTTTGGCACTGCCTAGATAAGCCTTTTATTAGTAAATTACCTGTTTACTTGGGTACAGAGCAATGAAAGAAGCAGCTAAAAATTATTTTGATTCAGTCCATTTGACATTTGAATACATGCAAGGTATTTCGCTGTGCACTTTGCCTATCTGTGTGCTCCAGATGCAGGATGTGTAATACCTTCATTCTTTCAAGATAATTTCCACTCATTGAACACCTTATCTGATGGGTATTTGCAGGCCAAACACATGCCAGAGTCCACCTGTCTTCCCTAAACATGTAGAACTACCCAGGCTGGAAAATGGCAAATAACACAAAACTAGGCCAGTTTCATAAGGATTTTAAAAGGGTAAAGGGCAAAATCTATTCAGAAATTTATTTCTGGATTCTGAATGCTGAGCTGACATTTTTGCCAGCCTCTTCTAGACTTTCTAGGATAGTATCTTCAGGTGAAACATCTGGGTCAGCACTTCAAAACGCAGGTGTTCTAGAAGCTGTGTTGCTGGTAAGATACATCCAGTTCTACCTAAAGCTTAGAGACAGAAGCTTTTTAACTCTTTTGCCTGAAGTCATTTCTAGAGATTTAGATCTTCTCTAGAGATTCAGGTTTGGATGCCAGTAATCGTCAAAGGATGGGTTGTGATGGTTAATGGTCTACATCAATATGGCTAGGCCATGATACCCAGATATTTGGTCAGATATTCTAGGTATTTCTTGAAGGTAGTTTTAGATGAGATTAACATTTAGATCAGTAGACATGGACTGAAGCAGATTACCTTCCATAATGTGGGTGGGTCTTATCCAATCAGTTGAAAGCCTTAGTTGAAAAAGACTGACCTCCTCAGAAGAAGGGAGAATTCTGAAACATCAGCAGTTCCCTGGGTCTGTAGTCTGCAAGCCTATCCTGCAGATTTGGGACTTGTCAGCTTCCATAATCAGAGGAGCCACTTATTTAAAGTAAATCTCTCTTTATATATACACATCCTATTGGTTCTGTTTCTTTGGAGGCCCATGACTAAATACATGGGTGGAGACTTTCCTATGCCTCATGGTCAAACACATGAACTCCTTCATAAAAGCACTGCGGCATAGCAAGGAATTTGGCAATCTGTCGTGGTTCTCAAATTTGGCTTTGATCTTTTCTTGGACTTAAGCTTCTGGGTGTCTCCCTGACAATCCCGTGACTGACCCTCAGATTGGTCCCTTATACACGAGCTGACCACCCTTTACATAACATACAAGGCTTCTTTTTCCATACCCAAGACTGAGTCACTTGGTGCTTTTCTCTCCAGCTAAAATTATAGGTGGCATGCTCCTAACTTTGTACAATTTAAGATCTATTCAGAAGTTAAACTGTATGCATGTCTGAGTTCTAAATCACAAGATTAATCAATTAATAGTTTAGGGCCCAAAGAGCTGTTTCCTGTACCCACTCTTCTCAAGTCACATAAAGAGGATCTTGTTCTATTATTATGCCATTTCCGCTTATCTCTTTCCGCTAGTCCCATAGAGGAGAGGACCTATTAAAACACCTAATTCATGGTGTCAGTGTGTCAATACAATATTGTATGGAGATGGCTAGCTCTGTATGGCGGTAACACAATCATTATACTTACTATGCTCAAGCTTACTGAATGCATATTACATGCCAGGCCCTGTCATACAGGTGCTAAGCCCTCTTAATTCTCACAACAGCCTTCACTGAGAGAGGTGCTGCATTTATCCCCATTTTGCAAATGAGGAAACTGGACAATAGCACTATATGAGGGAGAGCCCCCACCCCCAAACCCTGGAGCTTATTTATTAAAAAGTTGTGTATTCTTTTTTAAAAGATTTTATATATTATTTTTAGAGAGAGGAAGGGAGAGAGGCAGAGAAAGAGAGAAACACCAATGTGTGGGTTGCCTTTCACCTGCCTCCAGCTACGGAGCTGGCTGGAGACCTGGCTTGCACCTTGGTTATGTGCCCTGACTGGGAATCGAACCAGTGACCTTTGGGTTTGCAGGCTGGTGCCCAATTCACTGTGCCACCAGTATTTATTCTTTTATGTTTAAACTTCAGTCACCTTCAAAGTACTCTCCATTTGATGTAATACACCTATCAAGATGTTTTCTGCTGCTTAAAACAGTTTTAGATTTCACAGATTTTGATGCCTTTTAGTGTTTCTGTCTTTTTTTCCTACCTCTTACACATTGGCAAAATGTTCTCCTTTGAGGACTTTGTTCATCCAGGGAAACAAAAATCTGTTGCTCAGGGCAAGACCAGGTAAACAGGGAGGGTGGGGACATGGGGGTCCTGCTGTTTTTGGTAAAAAACTGCTGAACACTCAGTGAGGTGTGGGTGGGTGTGCTCATAAATCATGGGCAAACCACTGAAAGAGTCTTCACAAAGAGTTCACTGACGCTGAATGCAGCCTTTCACAACAACGCCAGCTGGTACACTGATACAGAACACCCACCTAGCTGGGGAAGGATGTAATACAAGGGGCCCACCCTCCAGAAGATAATTCCATTTTTAGGATTTCCCCTCATAAATAGTAAGTGCCCCTACAATGGTTCACCTGTACTTAGGAGGTATTCCTGGTGCCCACCACGGCCTGGGGAATTTCCTCCCCTGCTTCAGCCCACAGATGCACCCAGCCTGGTGGGCCCTGAGTGCCCCTCTGAGGGCTCCACCCTGAGGAGCAGGGCAGGTGGCTCTTAGGCTCCCAGACAGCAGAGCTCTTCAGTCTTAAAGGCTTTTGCCTGCTTCTCTTTTTCAGGGTTGTTGTGGCTTCCATTCTAGTGTACGATTTGTCACAGTTCCCTTTTTCCCTCTACCCGCTTCCCAAAAGTGATGCCTATTTTGCTGGGCAGCTATGTCCTGCCCCTTCTCCATGGGTCACAGTGAACATGTGTCCTGGGGGCTCGGCGAACTGCAGGCTGCAGCTCCCACAGGGAACCTGCTGGCTGCCTCAGTTTCCTAGCCTGACCTGTTCCGAAAGGCTGAGATTTCTCGGTGGTTGAGGGTTTCCACCCTACAGGGATACACTGGCTCCTCTTTCCTGACTTTTAGACTTTCTTTTTACCTACCTTGTTCTGTAACCAAAGTGATGCTGCTCATTTAATTTAACTATCCCTTCACTGAACTCATTACAAGTTCTCAGTGATTCTGGTTACATCCTTCTTTGAAGGACTACCTTCTCCTGCTGCGGTACACAGACCCCTGCAACGCTTCTCCCTCTGGAGTGAAGAGTGTGAGCTTGCCACAAACACAGTCACCCCTCTGAGGTGAGGCTTCTTCTCTGTGTGTCCTCATAGCCTCTGAGATGCCAGGAGGCCATGGCATGACGACAGTGAAGTCGCTGAAAACATATGACTCTTCAGAAAAGGGCAGCATCACTTGTTACAGCTAAGGCGCAAGTCCTGTCAGAGCTGGGTGACAGGGCTATCGCTGGTTCCAAGCCAGGGTGATGGGAAAGAGCGGCTCCTGATGGCCACCGACCCGGTCACCGAGGAATCACAGCCCACGTGGACCTGGGAAGAGAGGGGGAGCAGAAAGCTGAGGTGCTAGGACAGAAGTAATGAGCCAAGGAAAGGCTGCTTTTGAGTTCGAAGGTCAGGCTGAGAAGACACAGCATTGCGAAGCCCAGGAGCATCTTTGCTGCTGCGTCCTCAGAGCAGAAGTGCCAGGAACCCCTTCTCTGGGATGCAAGGGTCCAGCTACTGGGGCCAGGGTGTGGGAGCTGTCCAGACCATCAGCGATATTGGTCTTTTCTATAGAAAGGAGTGTGATGTTCCTGGAATGTTGCATGGAAGTGGTGTGTGTGTGTGTGTGTGGTATGTGAGGGAGAGAGAGGAGATAGAGGGGTGGGGTGGGGGGGCGGGGAGGCTGCAGTTAAGTTGAGGCAACCTATCTCTAAAATGCAGATTTTAAAATTTAGGCATTTGTGTAACTGTCAGCAACCATAATATTCCATTTAGGGAAGGAAAAGCGTTCTGTGAGTCAGATATTCTACTTTAATCACCTCATTTGTTATTCCCCTCACAGCAGAGGAAAGCAAAGTAAGGTGTATACATGGAATAATCACCTGTTTGATTCTTGGGTGGCCCATTTGCCCCTTCTTTAATAGCATGAGAACAAACTCAGTGAAAATTCCATGTATAAGTACAAAGTTGTTAAAAATAAAGAGTAGACCTGTGCACAGTGGAAAAGAGGTCACACCTGGCCACAGGTTAGAGAGATACACATCTAGAGAAAATGATTTTTGAGGCTTCTTTAGAGACATCACTCTGACCCAATCCATAAACATAATTACAGCATTCCACCACCCCCCACTTATTTTTCGGGTCCTGCATCATTCATCTCCTCTAGAGAAGAATTACCTCTTTGATAGGATGACTCATTTACCTCCAGTGTAGCTGTGACTTCTGTGCATAAATCTGCATCGTTAGGGGGTCACAGGAGATCTTCAAAACCTCTTGTTTCTTTTCACTTTCCTTGAAACATCACACATGTCCTTGCCTTTCCTTCTGCTCAGGCTCCCAGGGCCCTGCCTCAGGACAGCACACTTTCTAGTTTCCTGAGGCACCTCTATCTAAACACCCTGTGGCCTGAGTCCTGGTAAACAGTGAAAGGCATGTGCAGACTTGTGGGCCTAAGAAGACTTTTGCCTTTGTGTTTTTCAAAAGTGGGAAGTCCTGGAGTCAGGCCCCAGCTCAACCTCCAGATCTTTCTTTTTATGAAGATAATGGTGATCACAGCATCAGGTTACTGGCCTCCCTGCAGGCACTCGGAGGCAGCCAGACTGATACTATCAAGTTCCTTTGCCTTTGATTTGAAAACTTCACGTGTAGGGGCATAGAGGCTTAGTCAAGATCATTTTAACAGAAGAATTTTTGAATGTAATTAAATGATAATAATAGTTCATTTGCCCAGTGTATTGCAACATGCAGAGGACTTTCATATATGTTATGCCATGTTATACTTAAAACATTAGTGCTGTCTTTATAACCACACAAGTACTAAAACAATGTTTTCCTCTGTTTCCGTTGGGACGTGTGACAGAAATGTTTACCCATGTCGTCTTTGCCTGTGCTATCCCATTTTCATGCTTTTCAGTATGGACTAAGTCCTTCCTTCAACTAGTGTCCCCCAAGTTCCTTAAATTTTTCTATAGGAGTATTTAAGCTAAAATTAGGATCCAGGGCTGTATTCTTGTTCATTTCCTTTGAATGGCAGGCATGTTGTTAGCAGTCTGTGCCGGCTGATTCTTTAGCAGACTAGCAGCTAAGCAAACACAGGGTAAGAGTGAAGGGCAGGTGGGCTGACCTATAGGGTATTATTTTCTGTACTTTTCTGCAATGGCTTCCATCTCAACTGGGACCCCAAGCAGATTATTTGAGGAAATTTTGGCATTTGGAAAATATAAATAGGCTTCGTAAAATGGTATGGATGAGCAGAGATTTTTCTGATCTACTATATGAGAAAGAAAAAAGGCCGAAATGGGACCCAAATCTCTAAACTTGAATTGAAGAAATACTTTCTTTTTTCCCAAAGCCTTAGATGGGCTTCATGCCAATCTACCTTCAGTAAGCTATTCTACTGGGAGTCTAGACAAGCCAAGTGAGGGACAAAATGTGTCATATTAAGAAAAAACTTTTAATTGACTATTGTGTATGTGTGTGTATGTGTGGGAGTGCAGTGAATACAACTGCAGTGAGCATCCTTAGTGCCCAAATTGTGCTCTTAAAATGTTATCCCCCACTAAAAGAATCTAGAGAAATGGCTATTTTCAGGTTTGGGGCAGGAATTATGTCTGGAAATTTTTTTTTTTAAGATTTTATTCATTATTTTTAGAAAGAGGGGAAGAGAGAGAGGCAGAGAGGGAGACAGACATCAATGTATGGTTACTTTTCACCTGCCTCCAGTCACAGACCTGGCTGGAGACCTGGTTTGCAACCTGGTTATGTGCCTTGGCTGGGGAATCAAACCTGCGACCTTTGGGTTCGCAGACTGGCACCTTATCCACTGTGCTACCGGCCAGGGCTTATGTCTGGAATTTTTTGTTATACTAGATCATGAGAAAACCATCAGAGAACTGCATGGTCATGTCAAAATGCCCAGGAGCCAAATTGAAGAGGCTTCTGTTGGCCAAAGAGGGGAAATTGAGCTTTAAAAAGGATAATAGTTGTGATTATTTGGAACCTATCAAATAAATTTAGATCCATGACTTCATAATGACATTTTTTAAAATGGATTTTCTTAAGAGAATGATAGAGAACCAATTGCTTTTGTGAAAATTGTTAAATAATGAGAAATAATTGTTTATTTTATTTTCCTATATGAGTGGTATCACTGAGTAACCAAATAGTGATCAGGGTAAGCGTGTACTTATAAAAGTGCTCTAATGGGTAAATAAATAAATAGAAGGGAAATTATAGAGCTAGAATATCACCATATTCCAACGCCCTTTGAACAAATAGATCTTGGCACTGAGAATTAAAAGCTGCTATCATCACAAAGCGAAAGACGACCAGACCGCACATGGATCTTAATGAAAGAACAAATCATTGTCTTGCGGAAAAATCAAACCTGCCCATTTTGGGGAAATAGAGAAGATGGAGGACCACGGGGAACTGCCTATGACACACTGTCAGCAAAGACCCCATGGCAGGAGGCCTATAGGTCAACTTCCCAGAGGAACTATAAGCAAAAGATAGGGATGGAGAAGGTACCCTATAGAATATAAGAGATTTACAAGATGGGTCAGCTTTACTTAATGAGTAAGACTATAGTATCTAGGGATGCTCACATAGGTGATAAAACTACAAGGAAACACAAGGATCTGATTATTTTAAAATCATGGTAATGATTGCCTCTATGAAAAGGAGGGCACATTGACCAGGAGGAAACACATCAAGAGATTTGGAGGTGGCTGACGAAATTCTATTTCTTGACCTACGTGGTAGTTATTAAGGTGTTCACCTTATTACAACTCATTAAGCTATGCATTCACTTAATGTGTTTTTGCTGTAGAGCAGGAAGATTATAATAAGAATAGCAAATTTAAAATTTACATTTCACAAATGCCATAAAGGGCCTTAGTAGTCAGAGACAGTTTATGTCAGAGGCAGTAATACGATGGAATGACAAAAAGTATAAGTTCTAGAGACACCCCCACAGGATCAAATCCTAGCTTGGCCACTAACTAGCTGTTTAACCCAGGCAAGTTACTCAGCCCCTTTGTGTCTCAGTGTTCTCCTCTGTGGAATGGATGTCATTATAGTTCCTACCTGCTAGTATCATTATTGAGTTTAAACGAGATGATACATATGAACATGAGTTGACTTGTTCATGGTCTTTGCCATAACTCTTCATAAAGGTGTTATAACGGTTGAGCTTGCTAGTTATTAGTTCTTCATGGGTGCTCAATAAATAATTTGTGAATGAATGAACAAATGGGTAATATATGAAGCCTCAGGCTTGAAGTTGGGCTGGGTGGTTCTACAAGATAAAGGATGAAAATCTCATTGAGAAAGCTGAGCAAGGAGATGGGGGATGCAGGATATGAATGTTCATAACCTTACGGAAATACCCAGTTTTACTGAAAGTTTTCCTTACAGTGAGAGGGACCACCTCATAACTTTATTCAGAGGTGGACTGGAAGACAGGACTCAGGAGTAGGAACTGAGGCTGGTGAGCAGGATGGCTGGGCCTAGTAGGTACCCAGTGGGAAGTCCTGAGATGCCGACTGTGATGGGCTTTCTGAGGTTCTGAGAGTGACTGATGACTAGGTACCATCAGGGGTGTCAGCATGGCCTGCCTCTGTCAGGGCCCTTTAGGAGTTGGGGTAGTCTACACCTGCAGGCAGAGTATAGCCTAGGAAGACTTGAATTTGAACCTTAGTTCTGTCAACTCATAACTGTGTGATCTTGGGCAAGTTCCTAACTTCTCTGAGACTCAGCTTCATTTTCTACGAAATGAAGATCAAAATGCTGTCCTTATATGGCTGTTTGAGGATGAAATGAGTTAAGGTGAAGTGCCTTATCTAGTGTTGCTCAAACTTGGCTTCACATCAGAATAGCCCATGGAGAGTGTTAACAATGCACCCAAACCTGGGCCTGGCAGCTGGAGGTTCTGACCTAGAGATGCTGGGTTAGCTTCCAAGCATCTGTGGTTTTAGGGAGCTTCCAGGTAATCGCAAAGCTCAGACTGATTTGAACAACATGGGGTCAGAATTTGTAAGACAAGAAGAAAGGGAGCTTTTTCATCCACTGCTATCATCGCCTCATTGTTTTTCTTTTTTCGCATCCTTTTGTCCTGTGTTGTTGTTGTTGTTAGATGTGGGCATAAATGGACTTAGTCATGAAGTGTTGGAGGAAGCAGAGGTGTGAAAATAAGTTATTTTGACAGTGTATCTGTTGGATGTTAATTTTGGCAAATAGCTGGATGAGGGCCACAAGTTTGAAGACTTGGTGCTGATTAGTCAGCTTTAAATGGTTAGACAGCAAATATGAAAATGTGAAAATGGTGCTTATCACTGTTTTAGTTGCATGAAATAAGTCTTATACATGCTTTTCCAGTTTCTCTATATTAAATTGTTTTTTGATTACAGTTTACCTTTGACATTTTTTTTTATCTTAGTTTGAGGTGTATAGCCCAGTGAATAGACATTCATATAGGTTACAAAGTATTTCCTCTGATAATTGAAGTGTTCACTTGGAACCAGAGTTATTACAATATTGTTAACGATATTTCCTATGCTTTATCTTACATCCCATTTATTTTTAAAATGACTTTCTGCTAGAGAGTTTTAGACAATCTCAAATTAAAGTGCAACTGTTTTAAAATGAAGGCTGTATAATGGTTTAACTTGTGTCATGAAAATTGATCAAGTGCCTATGGGGTGCATGACACTGGGCTAAGGACCATGAAAACATTCAACAGATATTTACTGAGCACTGCCCTAGGTGCTGGAATGTATTGGAAGAAAATAAAAACTCAACAGATAAAAACCCCTATCATTTTAGAGCTTACATTTTAATGGTGAGAAATAAGCAATAAAGAGTAAACATAGAAATCATAAAATATTAGAATGTGGTAAAATGCTATTTAAAAGTATCTTATATAAGAAAGTTACGGAGACCTTGAGCAAGTTTTGAAGGAGCAGCAGGAGCTTTACGGTGCAGGTATGAGGGGCCTGAGCATTGTAGGCAGAGGGACCAGCCAGTGCAAGACCCTGATGCACGCAGCGTGTTCTTGAGCAACACCTGAGAGGCCAGGGTGGTCTCAGCAAAGTGAGAGGCCTTGGCTGATGGGGGATGAGGTCGGAAAGAAAGTGGCCAGATTATGCTGGGTCTTGTAGGACATTGGAGTCTTTGGCTTTTCTGCTGAATGAAATAGAAAACCATCAGGAGATCAGGAGCGGAGGGAAGGAACTAGTAACAGGATCACTTTGGTGGCAGCACTGAGAATAGGTGGTCGGAGGGCTAAGGCACAAAGGAGGAGAGAAGTGAGGGGCTCTGCAAGATTCCAGGGCAGACTCTCAGGGACTTGGACTAAGATGGGGGCGATGGAAGTGGTGAAAGGTGGATGTATTTTGGAGAGACATTCAGTAGGATTTCCTGACAGGTTGAAGTGGATAGAAGAGAAAGAGTGGAACCACTGACTTCAAGATTTTTTGTTTGGTTTGGTTTTGGGGGGTTTGCTTGCTTGTTTGGTTTTGCCTGAGCAAATGAAAAGATAGAGTTGCTTTCAAAATGGGAAGATTGTGAGTGAAGCCAATTTGGGGAAGAATAGTAAAGTTTGCTTTGAGTCATTTGAGTTTGACACCCCTGATTGTCACCCCCACCATTGGAGGTGACTAGAGGGTATTGAACCTAAGAGTCTAGAATTTGGAAAAACACCTGGGATGGAGGAGCACATATGAGGGCGATCAGGGTAGAGATCGTGTCTAAAGCCAGAGACTGCATGAGATCCCAGGGAAGTGCTGGTGGTGAGCAGGGAAACGTGCAAGGACTGAGCTCCATGGCCCCACAAGAGGTTGGGGAGACTAGGAAGGAGCAGCAGAGAATGGTGGGGGATGACAGGTGAGTGAAAGGGAAATGAAGAGAGGGTGGTGTCCAGGAAGCTGATGTAAGCAGGTGTGGTGAGGAAGCAGGAGTGGTGAGAAAACAGGTGAGAGGAGCTATGCCAAATGCTGCTGGGTAGGAAGAAGTCTGGAGAAACACGGATTTGGTTCCACTCAAAGACCCTTCCTTCCCCAAGCTCACAGGCTCCTTTATTATCCCTGTGGATGGGAGGAAGAAGGCCTAGGGTGATTGGGTCTAATGGGTACAATGTAGATACTGTCGCACTCTTAGGATGCTCACATTTACAGATAGAGGACACAGGTGCCCCTTGCAGCTATACTTCAGTGGGCAAAGAGGGCAGACTTCATTTATAAGCTTGCTTTGTGCGTGTACAGAAAACAGACTCAATGTGCTTGTCTTGTGTGTGGCTGGGCAGCAGCGCACAAGCTCTACCTGCCCAGATGGGTCTTAGCTAATTCTCTGAGCTCAGTGCCTTACTTCTCACAGAGATGGTCCACGGGCCACTGCAACGGCCTCACCTGAGGCCCGTTAGAAACGCAGGACTTGGCAGCACGCAGACTTACTGAATCGGCATCTGTGTTTGAACCAGGTTCCCAGGTGACTTGCAGGCACATCCAGCTGGAGAAGCACTGTGAATGCTTTCCTTGTAATTAGTAGGAACAAAGCAGGTGCTTCTGAAAAGAAAAAAGCAAGTGTAAAAAGAAGCCCCAGGAAGGATCACATGTTTCTCATCAGGGGTGAGTAAAACCGCAAGTTCCATGTCTTTTTTCCCCCAGCCCTAGTAGTGCATTGGATTCATGTGAACTTCATTAAAAAATAAAACAAAGTTCTAACTTGCCTGACTTGAAAAACATTTCACCGTTTTTTTAGGGAGAAGTAGATCAGAACAAAGTTGATTATACAGAATAAAGGAAAATAATAATAACTCTGAACTTTTAACCTGTGTGAGTAGTCATTAGAGTGTTAGAGTCATAGAATTTCAGAATGCAGAGCAGCATTCTCCATGTTGACTGTCTACCAGCGTCATCTTGAGAGATTAAAAAAAAAAAAAAAAAATATATATATATATATATATATATGTGGGGCCCCCACCCCAGATACTCTGATCTGCGTGCTCTGGGGTGAGAGTGTGAGAGCCTGGCATCACAGAATTTTCAAAAGCTCCATCCAAGTGACTCTAATGTAGCAGAAGTTGAAACTAGCACAGATAAATGTATTTCATCTAGTAGCCCAATTAAAAAGGTAACAATAGCCCTGGCCTAGGGGAGCCTTCTCCAGTGCACCAAAGAGTTGCAGATTTGATTATCCAGCCAGGTTGCAGATTTGATCCCTGGGAGGGACACATACAGGAAGCAATCAATTGATGTTTCTTTCCCACATCAGCGTTTCTCTCTCTCTCTCTCTCTCTCTCTCCCTCTCCCTCTCCCTCTCCCATTTCCTCTCTAAAATCAATAAACATAACCTTGGGTGAGGATTAATAAAAAAGTCCTAATTTTAATAATATAGTTTAACACCAATATATTACCATTTCAACATCTAATCAATATAAAAATAATGAGACATTTAATATTTTTTCTTAACAAGACTTCAAAACCTGTTGTGTATTTTACAGTTATACATCTGCACATCTTGATGCAGATTAGCCACATTCAAGGGCTCAGCAGACACCCGTGGCTGGCCAATATCCTGGTGGGCTGTGCAGCTTTGAGGAACAATTGTGCGGTCTTCGAGAGACAGGTTTTCACCTCTGGAAAACAAAGTGATGGTCCATTTACACTAGAAGAGGTGGTTCAGGAAACAATGAGGTCAAATTCCATATTTTTTCTTATTTGCAGATGGCCTCTGAAAGATCACTGTGGAGGTCCAATGACAAGGCAGGATTTAGAACGTTTGCAAAACTTCTTACAAAAAGGAGCTGTTGCCTGGGATTTAAGTGGCCTAGGCACGTAAACCCTTCTTGTGCTGTGTTAAGGCGCATGAATGAACACTGCTGCGTTTCTCAGCACCCCATGATACTGGAAGTCCTGAGCTTCTACTGATTCTGATTTAGGAAGAGATAAGAAAGTGGTCATTGGCCACATTTTTCTTTGCTCTCTCCTGGAACCAGTGTGAAGCACAGGCATTGTTTTGAAGTTTGTGTCTACATCGATGAGTCAATATTGGAATCCAAAGGTGAAAGGATAAAATTCTGTGGTTTGGTGTTTCTAGCCTAACTCTCTCTTTTTAGATTATCACTCACTGATCTTCTCCCAAACCAGGGGTAGAGTATAATAAAGATATTCTTCCCAGGATTAATATTAGATTTGATTCCTAAGATCTGATTTTTACCACGTTATTTTCTTTTCCCTAAAGAAATTAGAGAAATCTTAGTCATGGGCAGGTGTCATGCTGTAACCAGGTCATAGCTCTTCTGAGCCTGAGGCAAATAAACAGAAAGTCTTAGTGACACATATGAGAACTGGGTTAAACAAATTTCTCAGGCTCGATTGCAGAATATTTTTCCAGTACTGACAGTGAAGCACAGAGGCACTTAGAAACGCTGGTTCCCCCCAAATCTCATCTGTCCAAGCACCTATGCTCCTGTTAAGGCTCCTTTTCAATTTTCACCAAAACGTCTTGTTTTCCACCAAGAGCTGCTTCCTTCCCAAAGCTGATGATTGTTTTAAAAAAGAAAATATTGTAACGGACAGAGTTCAACTTCAGCCCTTCTAGCCACGCCCTTTTGTGCCCTACCTTCATGTAGCCGATAATACCCCTTCTCTTCTGAAGGCCTTGGGTGTGTCTACACTGCCAAACCCTTCTCAGCAAAGAGTCATGAACCTATTCACATCCGTAGAGTTACCTGTTTATTCAAGGTGCGAGTGACACATAGCCTGCTCTCTCTTATGTTATTATTATTATTATTATTTTGATAAAGGACTAAAGCACTATCAGAAGAAAAACACAGAGGGGAGTAAAAAGGGGATGGATATAATACAACAACAATAAAATTAAAAAAAAAGAAGAAAAACAGGCATCGGCTGAGTGGTGAAGGATTTTTAAAAGATGAGTAGAAAGTTAACTAATGGACCCCTGAAGTACAACTATGTAGACAATAGTAGTTATCTAGAACTGAGGCAAGGGTGAAATTAGGAGAACCCTTAATTCTCTTAAGTGTGAACCTGCAATAATGATAATATAACACCAGGGGGCACTTCAGAGCCTTGATTATGTAGCCAAACTCCCAGGCTTACTAGATGTTGTCAGAGAATAGGTAATTTTTACTTCTTTTTAAAAATGTAGAATTGAGAATATAGTCAATGGTATCATGCAAACTATGCATTGGGTGAGATGGGTACTGGAATTATCACAGTGATCACTTTGTAAGGTATATAAATGTCAAATCACAATGCTGTATACCTGAAATATGTCATTATAGTTGTAAAAAATGTTTTTTAAAATGTAGAACTTAAATAATGTTACCAAACTTAAGTTTGAAGATGACTCATGTAAGTCCTTAAACAAATCAAAGCCTAAGGGAAAATTTACTGTCTTCTTCCCTAGTACACTGCTTCTGTCATTCAGGGTCAACTTGTTTATAGCCCCGGATGCCGTGAGTTCATTCCTTTTGACTCACCGTGACTTCCATTTGGGAACACGATTATGAGGGAATTTTAAAATTGCAGTAGTGCAACAGCACTCAACTTTCTCTTTTCCTTTTCTACTACATGGAATGGAAGGAGCAGCTCTTGGTGTGAAAACGTGGGGATTATGTTGTAAATTAGAAAATGATTACACAATTTACTTTTTTTTTAAAAAAAATGAAGTATTCTTAGCTGATATTTACAAGAGGTTATAAGGGTTTTTCAGATCAAACTACTCGAAGTCACCCACTCAGAGACATCTGACACTGACAGAATGCGCATGATTTAACCTGTCTGACACTCCTCAGTGGTCTCCTTTGCTTAAAGATGAGGCATGAGGGCTGTCTAATATGTGTGAGTGCAGGATACACAGAGTGGATTAGTTTAAATTAATGATGAAAGGTAAGGTGGAGGTATTATGAAGAGTCTTCATGTTTGACTCAGTAGTTTGCTCTTAATTTGGATGGTAGAAGGGAGCCATTGAAGGTTTTTGAATAAGAAGGTTGATATTCCTGCAGTGGGGCTCTAGCTACAGGGGAAATATAATAAACATGTAGAGTTTGAGAACCAAATATAAAGGGTATTGAAGCACTTTCAAAAGTGTGCAACACTGTCTTCACGTAATAAAATAATAATATAATACCATTTATTCAACATGGGACAAGTACTTTAAATGCACCCTTTTCTCTAGAGGCTGGGCCCATAGTGTCATGAAAATGATCTTTCTGTCCAGGAGAAAGAACCTACAGGTAGAGTATAGACTGGGTGGAGTGGCACTATGTCCTGGTCTTGCTTATCAGTTACGGCAAATAAGAGGAAGCGGTGAGAAAGAGGCAACAGAAGTGTTGCAACAGGAAGTCAGTGCAAGTAAGCACTACAGCTGGGATAAGAGCGCACACCTTCCAGTAGGAGCGGCTGAGTTCAAATTCAGATTTCACAACTTAACCCAGCTGAGTTATCTTGGGCAACTTCACCTACATGTGCTTGCAATTTCTCCATCTGTAAAATGGGGCCAATAAAAGCATCTCTGCTCAGAGGATTGTTTTGAGGATTAGTGAGCTCATGCCTGGAATACAGCAGTAATTCAGGAACTGCTGATGGTGCCAAATGCTATAGCGGATCCACGCTTATGAGAGAAAATGAAGATCATTCATTGCATTTGGCAAAGGGAAGTAGGTAATGACATTTTGGAGGAAAGTTTTTATAGAGTGGTGGTGAGAGAGGACAAAGTTTGTCTTCAGAATGTTACATTTCAGTTATAATGTACAGTAATAGTAACAGCAATAACCCCAGAAACAATAACTAATATTCATTCCTTTCAGATTGGCCTTCTGATAAAATTTGTTATACATTGGGGGAATTGTTTTCAGTCTTTCTCATGCCATGAACAAAGTCTGAAAAGAAGTAGCATATTAATCACACCTAGGAAGTACGCTGTTGAACATTTAAAAATATTTTCTCAGTGAACAATTTCTCAAACACTGTGTACTACTATATTTTTCCTACTATAATCCTTTCTCTGGGATTTATCATAGGTATAAATCGATGATTTTATTACATTTTTAAAAACAGATACTGCTTTAAATTAAAAAAATATTCTTCAATTACAGTTTTTATCCAATATTATTTTATGTTAGTTTCAGGTATACATAATGGTTAGACAATCATACCTTTACAAAGTGTTTCCCCTAGTACGCCCAGTACCCACCTGACACCATACATAGTTATGACAATATTAATGACTACTGTCCCTATGCTGTACATCCCTGTGACTAGCTTATAACCACCAATTTTTACTTTTAGTCCCTTCACCTTTTTCATGCAGCCCCCTAACCCCACTCCTCCCGGAATCGTCAGTCTGTTCTCTATGAGTCTGTTTCTATTTTGTTTGTTCATTTACTTTGTTCTTTAAATTCCATATAATTGAAATCATATAGTATTTGTCTTTGTCTGACTTATTTCACTTAGCATAATGTATTCTAAGTCCACCCATGCGGTTGCAGACTGTAAGATTTCATTCTTTCATTGTATAGTATATGGACTACTGCTTTCTTATCTACTCATCTATTGGTGGACACTTGGGTTGCTTCCATATCTTGGTTATTATAAGTAACACTATGGTGAACATAGGGGTGCATATATTCTTTCAAATAAGCATTTTAATTTCTTTGGCTATATGCCCAGAAGTGGAATCACCGGGTCATAAGGCACTTCCATTTTTAATTTTTTGAGGATGCTCCATGCTGTTTTCCACAGTGGCTGCACCAATCTGCATTTCCACCAACAATGCATGAGGTTCCCCTTTATCCACATCCTCACCAATGCTGAGCAGATACTTTTTAAAGGATCCTCCCTAGTCTTTAAATCTAACTGCTATGAGTTAATATCAAAATTTGGTTTCTGAGAATATAAACTTTGACTCATTTTGGTTTTCTAGACTGGCTTCATTTAGGAAATGTGATACAAAGTAACACAATCACATAAAAAACAAAATTACACTGCATTCAAATCACTGTAAGCAAGTTGAAATATTTCTTTCAGACATTTTTATATATTTATTTTATAAAGTTGTAAATATCCCATATATGCAATGTTGGACCTGCTCTTTAATATAAAACTATAAGTAATTTTTAGTTATCTATATAGTTTCCACAACAATCACTTTAATCAGTATATAATAGTTTATCAAGTAGATATACTATAATTCTTTATTCCCTTTTTGCTGTACATTAATGTCATTTTTTCATATTTTACTGTGCAAAATAATAGTATTTAATATATTTAAGAAAGAAACTTTTTCATATTTAATATATTGGAGGCAGTTTTTAATTTATTTTAGCGCTTTACATTGTGTGGCAAATATTAGCTTTCAGGAGTGGTTTCCCTTGAAATGCTTTGAGCGTCCTGCATGTCTGTAGTGTAATATCAGCCTAAGAAAAACACTGGCTGGAAGAAAAACTGCAGAAACAACACCAAAATTTTCTTCCTTAGACGAAGGCGTTTTGGGATTTTCAGATCTTTTAGAATAACCCTCCTCTGAGGGCCTAGCTGAGGAAGCCCTCCTCCGTGGAAATCCAAGTTGCTCCCTTCTTCCTGGCTCCCTTTAATGGTGCCCCCTTTTAAAATCATCTCATTTTACCGCTCCAGGCGGTCTGTTGATATTCTCAATTAGCTAAATTCCCCAGGGCTGGCTGAGGCCTGCCACCACTCTGGGGCTGTAAGATCAAACACAAGCTCCTGCGCCAGGCGACAGCAAGTAGCTGGGTGGACATGAATGTGAGCACAGGTAGGCCTGGGCCGCTAATGTTTTCCTTATTCTCCGAAGTTAAACTGAGGATCAAGGAGCATGTGCATTTATACGACATTTGGTGTATACCACCAAAGTATTCCTGAAAAGGATACACATGTACATACATGTATGTGTATGCATATATATGCATGTGCATATATGTGTGAGTTCACAAATAGAAGATTCCTTGCTCTGGTGTGTATTTCTCCAATTGCTTATAGGTTTGCATGCTTTCCTAATTGTATCTCTCTAATTTTATTTGCTTATCCAACTCTTTTGTGCTGGCCTCATTTCTAGAAAGGTGACTCTAGTTTAATTTAAAGTGAATGGTTATCATAAAGTTCAGTTACTTATTACTTTCTGATGCTCCCTGCTTCGACCACAACAATATGGGTTTTCAATCTGGAACTGCTTTTGGAATGCAACCACAATATTAATGAGCTTTAGCGTGGCTAAACGATGTTTGTTTTGAAGCCACCTGAAATACTTCTCTCAGAAAGAGATTCAGAAGTCCTTGAAGAAGTGAAGTTTGACAGACGAGAAGCTCAAAGTGCTTACAGAGAACGATGTGACAATTTGAAAGTGTTTATTAAAAGGTCAGGTTTTGATGGACTGATGAAAGCTGAATGCAAAATTCCTCAGCATCTCATGCTACAGGACAAATTTCTGTTCCTCCCATGAAAACTATACTTTGTTTCAATTGAAAACACAGAAGCAGAAAAGGAAGAGCTTAAGGAATGACAAATGATACATGAATGGGCTATAAGTTCTAGCATTTGCTCCCGGCTGTCTTTGACTCATTTGTCACGTCCCTCTTGCTGTGATGTGTTAGTCAGTCTGCAAGGAATAGGAACAAATTTAACCCAAAAGCAGAACAGAGGGAGCAGGGAGATGACCTATTGGTGGGTTATGGGCCTGTTGCGTGGAATCCAAGCTGAGGGGCAGCAGGGCCTCAGGAAGAGAACCTGGGATGGGACTCTTTGGGAATGCCTTCTTTCTCTCTCTCTCTCTGTCTCAGTGCCAACTTATGCTTTTTTCCTTAAGGCCTTTCAGTCATGGATCCATAATTCCTGGGGAAGGAATAATTGGCTAGGCAAAGTATAGGACCGTCCACGTACCAGTCGGCCGCAGCTGTGTGGGCAGGGACCCCAGAGTACAGAGACAGCGCGCCCCTGCTACAACTGCTGTGTAGCTTGTGAGTAGGTAGAAGCAGTTCCTAGGAAAGTGGTGCTGGATGAAAAATTAAATAGCCTGCCTACTGTACCTGCTGTCCTGTTCTCCTTTCTGGCAGCTCAAAGCAGCCTTAGCTTTGCACAGCCTCTTGGTTTAGTCTAACTTGTCCACTCCACCAATGGGATGGATAATGGCACTTCCTGCAGTATGTCTATATACATATTGTGTGTAGTCTTTTTGTGTACTTCTGTTCATATACAGACAATGTATTACAAATGCCTATGTGTTTGTCTTCAGTGTGTATAGATAGAAAGAAGTATTTCCTCAATTGTGTCTGTGAGAAATTTCTAGGAAAAAAGCAATTCTTTAGTCAAATAAGTTGGTGGAGGTGGAAGAGATATAGGGGGGATAAATGATAATGGAAAAAATACAGTAAAAGTGAACTGTAAAAAAATTAAAAATACAAATAAAAAAACAACCTTAATGTACTAAACAAAAACGTAAAAGTACGTAGCTAACCAAACATGCTACAATTTCTGTGTTGCTTGACTTTTCAGGGGGGAAGAAGAGAATATTAGTTTTCTAAACTTATTGAAATATATATGTATTATATATAATTTAAAGATTTTATTTATTACTTTTAGAGAGAGAGGAAGGGAGAGAGGCAGAGAAGGAGAGAGACATCAATGTATGGTTGCCTTTCACCTGCCTCCAGCCACAGACCTGGCTGGAGACCTGGCTTGCAACCTGCTTGCGTTGCCCTGGCTGGGAATCAAACCAGTGACCCTTGGGTTCGCAGGCTGGTGCTTTATCCACTGTGCTACCAGCCAGGGCAAAAAATAGAATATTTAAAAAACACTATGCCTTATAATTTAGCACTCTGGAATGTGTTTCTGTGTAAGCTTCAGACTCAAATGTAGTTCAAAAATAGCAATAGGTCTAGCTCTTCAATTAAAATTATTGCATCATAAACTAGATGCAATAGTTACTAGATCCTTCCACTTCTTCATTTCTCTCTCTTTCCTTGCTTTCTTTATTTGCATCAAATTCTTTCTATTATCAAGAGAAGGAGCATTTTAAAAAGAGGCTATTCTGCCAATAAATTACTGATTTTTAGTAAATCTTCAAAACATTGAAGATACTGTTTTTTATATCCATTGAGGTCAGCTCACAATGGTTATATAGAACTTTTAGATATCTTCATCACACCTTACAAGTTAGTCTAGTCTCACAAAACAATCATTTGTCCAGCCACTATTTGTCATGCACAAATTATTGACCTGGCTCTGTTCCAGGTGTTGGAACTGCAATCACTGAACAAGTCAGATAAGCCCTGTCCTCATGGAGCCCCCTTTGAGTAAGTGGTGTGTGTGTGTGTATGTGTGTGTGTACATAGACTGAGTACAAATGAACAAATATGCAACAATGTGAAATTGATAAGTGCTAAGGAAAAAAATAAAGCAGGACAAAGGAATAGAGAGTGACTGAAGATGCTACTTTAGATAGATGGCCACTGAAGTTCTCTTTGTTCAGTTAACATCTGAGCAGGGACCGGGACTAGGTGAGGGAAGTCAGTTATGAGGCTATGTAAATGGAGAGAGTTCCTGCCACCTGACAAAGCAAGTGCAAAGGTGTGGAAGTGGACATGTGTTAAGTGTGTTTCAGAAGCACCAAAGAGGCCACAATGGCTGGAGCTAGGTGACTAAAGGGGAGAGAGATGGGAGTGTGTGTGTGTGTTAAGATCATGGAGAGCTCTGTGGGCTATAGGAATCAGTTTTTATTTTATTCAAAATTTGGCAGGACATAGATGCCAAGACACAAAACATTAGGAACAATATCATATATGTTCTTTTTTTAATTAATGTATATTTTATTGAGTATGCTATTACAGTTGTCCTGTTTTTTTCCCTTTGCTTCCCTCTGTCCAGTACCCCATTTCTCTCAAATAATCCAACCCTCCTTAGTTCATGTCCATGGATCATGCATGTAAATTCTTTGGCTTCACCCTTTCCTATACTATTCTTAACATCCCTCTGTTTATTTTTCACCTACCAATTATGTTTCTTAATCCCTGTATCATTGCCCTCTTTGTCCCCCTTTCCCCTCCCGGCTGATAACCCTCCAAGTGATCCCCATGTCTATAATTCTGTTTCTGTTCTGGTTGTTTGCTTAGTTTGTTTTTGTTTTTATTTTTTTAGATGCTGTTGTTGATAGTTATGAGTTTGATGTCATTTTAATGTTCATAGTTTTGATCTTCTTTTTCTTAAATAAATCCCTTTACTATTTCATATAATAATGGTTAGTGATGATGAACTCCTTTAGTTTTATCTTGTCTGGGAAGCACTTTATTTGCCCTTCCATTCTGAATGATAGCTTTACTAGATAGAGTGATCTTAGTTGTAGGTCCTTGTTTTTCATCACTTTGACTACTTCTTGCTAGTCCCTTCTTGTCTGCAAAGTTTCTTTTGAGAAATCAGCTGATAGTCTCGTAGGCATCCCTTTGTAGATAACTCTTTTTTTCCCTTGCTGCTTTTAAGACACTCTCTTTATCTTTAATCTTTGGCACTTTAATTATGATGTGTCTTGGTGTGGTCCTGTTTGAGTCTAGCTTGTTTGGAGCTCTCTGTGATTCTTGTGTTTGTTTGCCCATTTCTTTCATCAAATTTGGGAAGTTTTCCTTCATTATTTTTTTTTCAAATAAGTTTTTAATTTATTGCTCTCTCTTTTCCTCCTGGGAACCCTATAATTTGGATGTTGGTATGTTTAAAGTTGTCCCAGAGGCTCCTAAGCCTCTCCTCATATTTTTCAATTCTTGTTTCTTCATTTTATACTGGTTGACTGTTTATTTCTTCCTCCTGTTCCAAATCATTGTTTTGAACACCAGTTTCCTTCCCTTCACTATTGGTTTTGTGTGGAGTTTCTTTTGTTTCATTTAGCATAGCCTTCATTTCTTTCCTTATGCATTTACCATACTCAGTTACCCCTGTCAAGTCCATAAGCATCATTATCACCAGTGTTTTGAACTCTGCATCTGTTAGATTGGCTATCTCCTTGTCACTTAGTTTGCCTACTGGAACCTTGATCTGTTCCCTTTTTTTGGGCCATACTTCTCTGTCTCCTTAACTTGACAGCCTCCTGTGTTTGCCTCTTTGTCTTAGATAGATCTGTTGCACCAGTTACATTATAATGGGCGGGGCCTTAGGTCTTTGTCAGTGTGGGGCAACCTGTTGCACTATGTTGTGGCTTATATGTGTGTGTGGGGGGGGCGGGTCTGAGAGGGAACAATGCTGCTTGCTCAGCACTCACCCCTTTTCCATGCACTTTTCCCAATTCCATATGGGACTGGCACCCCTCTGCTTGTTGCTCTGGCTGTGGTTCCCAGAGTGGGTGGGTTTGAGGACCTCCTAGGACCATGGGGGCCTCTAAACAAATGGACTCTACTGAGAGACCAGAAGTTTCTTCCTCTGCCTCAACCCCTACTAGTTTTCCCAGTCAGAAGCAATGAGGCTTTATTTCCCCTGGCACCTGAACTATGAGCTACATGGTCTGGTCTGGGGCTGAGATAACTCCCCAAGTGTCCCTGCAGGCTTTTATAATGTGTGGCTGTGCTTTTTGCCATGGCCATAGCCACTGCCTTGCTGCTGCCTCCACACCATGTCCTCTGCCCTGGCTCTGCCCCTCCTATCTGTCTGGATGAGTATGACTTCTTTATATCTTTCTTTGTTGGACTTGCATGCAGTGTGATTTTCTGGTATTTCTGGTTACTTAGTTTTGAGGTAGTTGTACTCCTTCTTATGGTGGTGGAGAGAGGTGAAGCGTGTCTACCTATGCCTTCATTTTGGCCAGAAGTCTTGTGTATGTTCTTTTTATTACTCTTCTTCCCCTCAATCACTGTAGCTAAAAAATTCTTACATGAAAGACAAAGAAACACGAGTACTACCTGGCAAGCACCCTGGGATCAGGACAAAGGGAAATAATAGTATTGCAAGCATGAGACTTGTGATTTTTAGGCCCTTTCCAAATGGGGATGGCCATAGCTGCTGCTTTGGGGTTCAATTTTTAACCTATAAATATCACTCTTAATGCACCCCATTAGCTTGGTGGTGGGGTGAAGAAAGGCAAACAACACCAGGTTGGAACAAACAGCCTGACGATGAGTCAGAATTGCTCTGTTCCTACCTGTATGCCGTAAATGGAGGGAAAGCTATTTGTAGGTACAGGGGCATGCTGGCACAAGCTGGGGAGAAGCACTTAAGTGACATTCAAGACTTACTTGTGTCAGGAGCAAAGAAAGCTTTTTCTGTACCCTCAGAAATCCACTTAAGATATAAGGAGATTAGGTCTGAGGAAGTAAATAATCCTCTATCTTCCTTGTCACATGCCCATTACAGTGAGTTTCAAGCATGTTGCTCAGCCCTAACTCCTGGAAACATCTTTTTAATGGTGACAGATTCCTGGTGCCAGAGTCTAATGGTGTGGCTCCCCAGCTGCTCTGCTCTTGGTAGCTTTAAATGCGAACTCTGGCCGAGCCCCTGAGTAACTCTGTTCACCATTTTGGGTATTGAAACCACAAAGAACCAGGATTCCAATTCCAGCTCCACAACTTGGCCAGTGAGTCTTAATTAGCAAAAATATAATCTTTCCGTCTGTTTCCTCAGTCATACAATAGGAGCAATAGTATGTACCTGCTATATTAGGATGTAAAGTGCTAAGCAAAGAACTTGGCATTCAGAAAGCACTTGAAAAATTCAGCAGATCTTGGAATGCAGTAAATAGGAATCTGAGCCTCTTAAAACTATCACTTGATGGTTGGTTGACCTTCAGGGTAGTTTTTATATATTGTTAGTGTTCAGAAAATTGAAGCTAAGTGTAAGATGTATAGTTTTTATTTATGCTGCAACTAAATACTTCTTCAACCTGTCCTATTCCTACAGTCCTGCCCCATCACAGAAAGGGAGAGGAACCAGGACTTCCTAAGCACCTACAGCAAGACAAGGTATTTTATAAATATTGTCTTATTTGATCTTGCAACATTTTAAGTTAAGTATTATTATACCTAGCCAACAGGATGTTGAATGTTGAACCTGAGTTCCTTCTGGGACCCTGGGTGATCTGCTGAGAGCACTTTACCATTAGCAAATACTCAGTGTTGGCACCAAAAGAATCTTCTGACAACCAAACAACAAAGGGGTGTGGAGGCAGTGTTACTCCCCTTTTGGCCCAGCCTCTGAATGTCATTGGATTTTGTGAATAATTCACATTCCAGAAACACAGTCAATCATGCTGTTGATGGCTGAGTATAAATCTGATTTTGGGAAACATAAGACAAAGATGCTTCCAGCCTAATTTTTTTTTTTTTTAAGATTTTATTTCATTATTTTCAGAAAGAGGGGAAGGGAGAGAGGGAGAGAGGCAGAGAGGGAGAGAGACATCAATGTATGGCTGCTTTTCACCTGCCTCCAGCCACAGACCTGACTGGAGACCTGGTTTGCAACCTTGTTATGTGCCCTGGCTGGGGAATCCAGCCTAATTTTTAAATCAACTCCCCTTCCTGGCAATCCGTTCTAAAATCTCACAGCCCTTAACAGTGTCTTCCTTTCGAGACTCAATCCACTCCTATAACAGCAGACCCAGACATGAACAGATCTTAATTAAGTCCTACTGTAGGCATCTCTTTAATGAAATAATAGCCCACATTCTTTAAGATTTCTCATAAGACCTATTTTCTTGACTTTTAAACAATTTTCATACTCTTCTGGACATTTCTCGAACTTTTTACCACTTGCCTGAGTTACTGCGTCCAAAATTGGACATTTAATTCTAAGGGAGCTCTGAGAAAAATGAACCAATTCTATAAGCTCTCCTCCTGCTTCTATGCCCCAGCAGCGTGGTCCATACTTAATGGTGCAGCACTACTAAGCTATTTTCCTCACTGTGAAGAAATGCCAACTTTTGAAAAAATAAATTAGGAAGCCAGGGCTTTTCATAGACCTACTGTTGCTACTGTTAATCCTATAGTAATGGTTCATTTCTATACATACCCTTTTTAGTCCTAAGAAGTAACAGTGAGTGATTTTTTTCCTCTAGGGTTAAGAATTTCCAAAGCATGTCAATGAAATGGATCATATTAGTATTCCTGGCAGAAGCACCACAGAATTCTTAGTAATAATACATTGGGGAGGAATCTATAGGGAATAGGCTAGTAAGCTGAGATAAAGGCTTTATAGCACAAATTGTTTTGAAGTTTTTAAACTACTAAGATTTTGTTTTCTTTTTTACTTTATAATTTCTGGGGTATTTTAAAGTAGGTACTAACTGGGGAATGAGGAAAGAAGTAGCTTATTGCTTTTAAAAAACACTCTTGCATATATCTAGCCACAGGGAAACGTGCTCATAATTAGATATTTGAAGGTTCAGCATTTGACTTGGTTAATTACTTCAAGAGTTCTTATCATTTCATTAAAAATGTCTTTCCATTCAGTTTGGGGATTAGCAGAGTTTTTAGAATTCTTAAATGTATCTTATTGTATCTTTGATCAGTATTTATTTTCCTTTGGAAATGTGTTTTCCAAGTTGCATGGGGTCATTGGAAAAAACAAATGTTTCCATTTACAGAAATTTGTTCCCTCTGAATTGATCAAATTAAAGGGACAGATCTGGCTACAGAGCCTATCTCCCACACTGATCAACAGTGTGATTTTGAGAGAATGACTAAAACTGTGTGGTATAAGGTTTTTTTTATGAAGATAAGTGTACATGGAGTTCTTAATATAGGCTTGGAACATGGGAAGCGCTAAAAAATGTTAATGTTCTTCTATTTGTTCAGTTAATTTGAATTCTAATCCAGTCCTTCAAAGTATTAGCCATTTCTCTATTTTAACAATCTCATTGTTGACATAAATATAAAATAATCATCATATTAACAACCATTTTGAAAGTCCAATTAAAATGTTGCTGCTTATAAAATTGAACTATTTTTTGCTTTTGTTTTCTGACTGCATCTGAAGTTTTATTATTTCTTCATTAACCTTTATTAACTTGTGACATTTTCACTGCTTATGACATTTGTATGTGCTTTATGCCTACATATGTTTTTTGCTGACTAGCACACCATTATTTTTGTAACATAATCATCCTCCAATCCCATATGTGCTCCTCTCTTCCCTGTGGATAGTTTTTTATTTGTTTGTTTGTTTTCTAAATAAGAACTTCTATTTTTCTGATTTTATATACCCATAACATGTGAACTTCTTTCCCCACAGTTTTTCTAAGCCAATTGAAAATTTAGGCAACATTGGTATTAAGCTTCTCACTGATAAAAAAATGTACAAGTTGGAGAATCATACAATTTTTAATTATTCTTCTACTGATAGAGACAAAAACAATTATACTTGGTGGCAAGCTGTTACTTTGGTAGCCAACAATGAACCTTTTCTCCTGGTATCTATGCCCTGTGTAAGTCTCTTCCCACCCACTGATGACTTTGGCCTTGGTCGTGGAACTGTCTATGGCCAATGGAACATTAGCAAGTATCCACATACTTGCTAAGTGGAAGCTTAGAGCTTGTTTTTTGGAATTCATGCTCTTGGAACTTAGCTGATGTATTGTGAAAAAGCCCAAGCAGCAGCATGGACAGCCCGAGGGAAAGGAGGACTGCGGCCCCCTGTCAGCAACCCTAGTTGAGGTCCCAGCTGACAGCAGCACTAATCATCTTGGAAGTGGACCATCCAGCCTCAGTTGAGTTACCACTTTATTAGATTCTGATCCACTGAATTCTGACCAAATTATAGAATTATGGGCAAAGAAATGATTGCTGTTGATTTAAGCCACTATATGGAGGGGCGGTTTGTATGTAGCAACAGATAACTGAAACATGCAATCACTCTCACTCCTGACCTTAAATACACAACCCAGAGAAGCTGGCAGCAAATTGACTCAAGTCTATGTTGATGCTAGACAAATGTAAATCTCTTCCACCTAAGGTATAATTAGATCTTGAGAACAAGGAGGAGCCTGAGGCTCAGGTGAACATCAAACACTAGTTTTCTAGTGGGGGAGAGATCGTTTCATCCCTTGTCCCTCCTCCTTCCTTTTGGACATGCATGCATGGAGCACTGGCAGTCAGTAAGACAGAATTTCTGCTCTGAAGAATCTCACTTATCTTCCTACGACTTCAAGTCCTTACCAGGATGCCGTAACCCTTGATATTTTGAAGTCTGACAGACCTTCTTGTCCCTTACACAGCACTAAACTGTTGACAAATGACCAAAAGATGATTGGCTGTGGAGAAGGAGCGAGTGGGTCATTAGCTCATCTTTAAAGACAACGACTGACACAAAGGACAGAAGAATTGAGATCTTCCATGTGCTCCATTCATACTAAACAGACCATACTTCCACACATGTATGATCTGAAGGTGGCAAAGCTCTGAACTTTCTTTTTCTCAGTGGATGGTGTGTCTCTCAATGGGTCCTGTGGCTCAGACTACCCTGTGGAGTGTTTCCTGGCATGTCTTTACTGGAGGAGGGCATGGAGAGCAGCTTGGCGATGCCTCGCCAGATACTGCTCACTCCTTGGTGTCTGGGGCAGGCCGGAGGGTGTGAAGCAGCTTTTGGCTCCAGCTAGAGATAAAAGAAAATGGGTATAGAGGTTCCAGGTTCCTCCTGTGCTAAGAAGCTGAGAAGACAAGCTTTGAAAATACTGGAAAGGAAAAAAATAAAAGGGAGTTCACTACATTATAAATATTTTACTCCAAAGTAGAGGAATCACTGGTCATTTCATCAGACAGTTGCAGACTAAGATATTTTCCTGTTACTCTGTAGGGAGGCAGTGCAATGTGATAGTTGCTAGAATTCATGCTGGGTCAGACCGCTCAGTTGCTTGGTTACCTTACACCACTTAAAATACCATAACCTGGGCAAGTTGTTTAATATCATTGAATTTCAATCTCCTCAATCTATAATGGGGAAAATAATACCTCACAAATTGTTGGAAAAAGCAAATGTACATAGAAAATGCTCAATAAGCATTACTTATTAATATTAGCTACTAGTTCTTTTCTCAAAAGCTTATTTTCCTTCTGTTCATTGAAGCAGATTCTTAACTGCACATCAGATAGCATCATTTTAATGATTCTATAGGCACACCTTTTTTTGATGTGTTCTGTTCTAGTTTTAAGACTAAAACTAGACTTTAGAAAACTTCCTAGTTGCAAGCTTGAAAACTTCTAGTTTTAGAGAAGTTTTATTTAATTGAAAAAATGTTTTAAAGCCACATCTCATCAATCATTTCATTTGTAAGCATTTAAATGATATGTATAATCAAGAATTTAAAATTAAGCATATTCATAAGGTGCCAGCCTGAGAACCCAAAAAGGTTGCTGGTTTGATTCCCCAGTCAAGGCACATAACCAGGTTGCAAGCCAGGTCTCCAGCCAGGTCTGTAGCTGGAGGCAGGTGAAAGGCAACCATGCATTGATGTCTCTCTCCCTCTCTGCCTCTCTCCCTTCCCCTCTCTCTAAAAGTAATAAATAAAATCTTTAAAAATATAAAAATAAAAAGTAAAGTTATGCATATTCTTAACAACTCCTTACCATGTATAAATAAGAGCTGGGAGGCAGCTTTGAGTTGTCTATGGCTGTGTAAAGTTGTTGATTATGCATCCTTTGAAAAAGTCCATTCACCATGGATCTCTAGGATAATTTTTATATGGTGAATTTTCAAAAAAAGTTCTATGTTAGCATTTTTACTGTAAAGCCAGCCTGGTTCATCTGTACGCTTGCATGTCAATGTATTGACAGTGCTTAACAAATCCTGCATTTCCCATTTCCTTTCTTTTTCTTTTGCATTCTCCTCTCTTCCTCTCTTCTTCCCTGCCTTATTCTTACCCTCTGTCATGAGAAGCCTTGCATTATTTTCTGTCTGATATACTTGGGGCTTTTGGGTTTTTGTACCCATAGAACAAGGGGACAATGAAAGTCAACCTTGTAATCTTTAAACTAACCCTGTAAAATGGGAACTTGCCCTCTTCTACTATCCATTCAAACTGTGTTGTAAAGATTGGAGTGATACTTTCTGGTGTTCAATCTCCCTTTTCCTTTGGTAATTGAGGCATAGGAAGCCTACCTTAGAAGTCCATACACATGCTTGTGAGACTCTGTAACTAGAAAACCTTTCCTATTTTGTAATCTTCATTAGTTACATCCACACCCAGTAACCACTCTGGGAATTTGCCTGTTTCCTGATCTTAATGTTTTTCAGTTCAATAACTTCTGGGAATGGGCCCAGCTTGGGTGCCAGATAATAACAGAGTCAGAATTTCAAGTGTTTCTTTTGACCAGAGATTCCCTAAGGGGCACAAATCTTTCTGTTTAGTCATAGGTGTGCTCATAGGGTATGACCAAGCAGTCAATGAAGGACTTGGATCTTTCTGGCTTCTCAGACTTGAGAGGTGTCCTGCATTTACTGATTAGTCTGAGTCTTGGAATCTGGGAAAATGCTGTATGCCTGTAGTAAACAGATGAGAAATGGCCAATTGACAACTCTGGAAGGTGGGGAATTTCAATTATTTTCATGATGGTTTCTATCAATATTTAATAGCAATGTGCCATGGCTCATTTAATATAAGGGGCATGGCAAATAATGGACGTATTTTCCCCCACTATATTATATTCTAAGAATTTACTCCCAGGAAAGAGCTGTCTTGTTTCACCCCATGTCCAGCCCCAGCTCTTAGCATGGTGTTGTAGCACAAGCAGGAGCTGAGTGAGGGATTGCCTGAGTGAATGCATGCTGTGTTCAAAGCTTCATGAGTCGTGATCTAATATATGTAATCAAGGCTCCTAAGTTCTGATGTTCAATTCATTGCCATGGTAAATCTCTGGGTAGCCCTTCCTAACTAACATAAGATCTAACCCATCTGTGCTCTTCTGTTCTACAACTCAGCGGGACGTTGCCCTGGGAGGTGGAAATCAGGGCTTCCTGGGTAGAGGAGAGTTTCGAGGGGAGACTCAAAGGAAGATTATTGGAGAAGGGGAGGAGTCAAGGAGGCCGCTCCAGAGTCCGGAGATCACTGCTAAAGTGGCCTAAGCAATGTTCCTCTTACTGATCATGGCACCTACTCCAGGGATGGGATTTTGGTGGACTGGGAAAAAGAATAGAAACTTGTGCTTACATCCCCTGTGTGCCTCTGAAGTTGATCCATAATGGACATCAGCGGAAAGGAAATGCAAAGGACCTCCCCCTTCCAGCAGCACTTTGAGAAAATATAGAGGTGGTTTTCAGCTCCCTCTTCCCCTCCTTCCTTTAGGACATAGACTAGACCTTTCTTCTTAGAGATGAGGAAACTGAAGAGTAGCAAAGTGACTTCTCAAAATTATCCATCAGTTACAGGACTGGAAATAAAACCCAGGACACTTGACTCTCTAGACAGTTGTGTCTGTCCACCTCACACTCTGACTTCCTCTTGTCCCCTCTCATAGCCTCTCTCCTGGCCCCTCTCACCATTATCATAACTACAATATGGGGAGAACTCACTGTGCCCTGGGTGCTGTGTGCTTTCTGTGCATTTTATTTCATTCTAACAACTTTATAATGTTGGCACAATTACGCAGCTAACATTGAAGATGAGCCAGCTGAAGTTGAGAGGCTCAGTAACTTGCCCGGAGCTGTGTAGCTAGTGCTGGCTTCAAAGCACGTGGCCTTCAACATCAAACCCAGCCCCCTGCACAGCCCAGATTCGTCTTAGTTCCCATTCCTGTGGAAGAAACAGGGCTCGCTTTTTCCTACTGTCAGTAATTCATGTTTGAATGCAAATAGCCTGTGCATTAATTTTCTAGGGCTGCCATAACAAAGTACCACAGATCGGGCATTTTAAATAACAGAGATTATATTTTTCTCCATTCTGGAGGCTAGAAATCTGAGGTGAAGGTATCAGCAAGGTAGATTTCTTCTTGGCACTCTCCTTGGCTCATAGAAGACTGTTTGATTTCAGTATCTCCACAAAGCCTTTCCTCTGCACATGTCTGTGCCCAAAATCTCTTCTTATAATGACACCAGTCACATTGGATCTGGATCCATGCTAATCACTTCATTTTAACTGAATTACCTCTTTAAAGACTCAGTCTCCCAGTCCACTCACATGCTGAGGTACTGGGGGTAGGAATTCAACACATAAATTTTGGGAGACACAATTCAGCTCATAATAACCTGTTGTGTTACCCTTCCTAGAGTGTTTTCACTAAAAAAAATAAAAAATAAAAAAGTCTTTAGATACAAGAATGCTTAAACCCAAAGCAATAACCCACTGTCTTCAAGGGGAGGAGGAAAGAATAGAGGCTCTAACCTCACTGCACTATTTGGCCAGCCCTGACCCACGGTTTGCGTATGTGAATTCTCAGATCATTGTAAGGGACCTGATTATAAGAAAAACAACTCAAACTGGCAGTGCCTGTTCATCAGAACCTCAGTTGACACCACACATTCCTATGATCATCCCTTCTGGAAGAATCTGTAATCCTTACAATTTAATGTGATTAACAGCAATTTTCAAGTTCCAAAGATGTCTTGGGTGCAGTCCCAGGGTCAGTGAGTGACACGTCCCTAGAGCCATTTACTGTTAGCTGGAGAGCTGTTTGCTTGGCATACAAATAATTCCCTGGCTCCTAACTCAGGCCAATTCCTTTTACGCAGGAGGGCCCTTAGTTCTGTTTACAAATCCTCTTTGTCATAAAATCCCAAGACAGAGAGCCTTCAGTTGCACTCTGGCCACTTCCTATAATGAAGTCTATCAAGGATAGGATATGTGGACGGTTCATGTAACTGGGCTTCAACGCTGCCCACCTGGAATGCAGAGAGTCAGGATCCATGAGGAGATGAGGGAGGCGTACTCCCAGCCGCAAGGTATAATTCCTCCAGAGTTTCTCCCTGATCAGGCGACGTGCGGCTCACACAGTGGCTCTGTTGTTTAAAAGAGAATGAGGTGCCAGGTGCCAGCACTCAAAGAGTGAAAACCTCTCCCCCCTCTTCTCTTCCTGTGCCTTCTCCCTTCTCCAGCCACCTTGGCATTTGAACTTTTTGTACAGGTCAAGTAAGTTGGTGCATGTAAATGGCATATTATTTTAGTAGGCATGTCAAATCTATGTCAAAAATGTGTATGTTTGGTGACATAAGTACCGACTGATGTTTCTCTTCCCCTCACCCCTATTCCCTACCACCCCCTAAGTCATGGCTTCATCTTCTCTTGAGGAGTAGCTGGGTTAAAGTTACTACCTCTGATTTAAACCAATCCATGTAATGGCAAATGTTAAAAATGAAGTTTCCATCCTTGATATATTATCTCAGCCCTTCTGCAACTCAGTGTATGACCAATGTGAGCTACTTGACCTTGCTAAGCCTCATTTTTCTTCCTTCTGTAAAATCATCTCTCAGTTCCCTTATAGCTTTCTTTGTAATAAGAGAAAGCCAGTGTGCGGCTGAAGGATCCATGAGACGCAGCAGTCTGTCTTCTGACACCATCAGGGACCTCTGGCTGATTCATCCTGCCTCGTGGGGTGGGGTGAGGGGATGGCGGGGTTGGGGGGGCGGGTGTTGGCACTCTGTGTGTGCTCTGCATCTCCCTCCCTCCCAGAGCACCCTCCTTGGGACAAGTCTGGGCTTCACCCTGAGCTCACGGCTTGTGAAAGCAGGTCAGAGCCTAAGAGAGAGGCTAGGCACCAAAGAAGGGAGTCTCCCACATTTGTTCCTGATCCTCAGAACATACCACATGGACTTAGTATAACTTGGGATCTGTAAGTGAACATTCTTGTCAGGAGGCCAATGCAGACAACACCAGAACCTCCCTGTGCCAGATTTTGCCAGGAGGTGACCTTCTCCCCAGAGCCTGGGGAGCCTGGAGGCCTGGTCTCTGCTCTCTGGGAGGCGGAGGCGGTGCTGGAAGCTCCGGCATTTCTGGTTGTATTCACAGCTCTCAGGCACCTTGGCTGGTGAAGAACCCTCAATCATTCTCTCCTTTTTCCCTCCCTCCTCTCTCCTTTTCTTCCTTTTCTCCTCTCTCTTTCAAAACACAAAACCAAAAACATAAAAAAGCATCCATTTTCCCTCTTTTTCAAAACTAGGACAAACATGTTTATGTGTTGTCCTTTCTCAATAAGAAGGTGAAACCACAGTGAAGTTTATTTACTACTTCATGGAACATCCTTTCTCCAGACCAGGGATCTGTTTAGCACTTGAACCCATTAAGCTTTGTTGGGTCATCAATAATTATTTAATAAACATGATTCAGAAAACCTGGGAAGATAAAGATTTTAATGGCATATATTTTTTCATATACTTGAGAAATATAGTCTACTGCTTAGAAATTTATCCATTTACTTAGTCACCAATGAATTGCTAGTCTGTAAATAACATGAAATATTTGTTCATGGAGGTGGAGGGGTTTTTACATGATTCATACCCATCTGGTTGTACAGCAGGAAATGAGGTATTTGGCAATTTTCTTTCTTTTCTTCTTTTGTCATTGGATCATTCCCCCCCCCCCCCCCGAATAAGTTAAACATGTGTTCTATGGCCTACGACCTGCAAGAGGTCTTGTCCTACTTATCGTTGCAATCTGTGGGATTGTGCTGCGTGTGTTGCCAGGGCGCTTGATGGCCACTGAACACAGCTGCCTGGAGTTAATGGTTCAGGGGCCACCATCTGTGCTCAGTTCTGTCTCTTTGTTCACCACACAGACACGTCTGGAGGGCAAGCATTGCTCAGGCTCACTAACGAACACCCTGCTCATTAGAAAACTTTCCAGGTAGAATGTCCAACCTTCTGAATACCAAAATTTCAGGTGAGTCATTAGAGTCTCACATTTAGGATGTCTGTAGGCTGGGTTAGTCAGCCAGACAGTGTGACAGGTTGGGCACTAATATGTAACGTGGAGAGCCCAGGGGCCTTACTAATCAGTTAGCTCTGACAACCTTTTTTTAAATGTACAAATCCAGTTCGAGTTGTGCTGAAGGCGCTGTTATGTATTCCTGCGGTTAAAACTGAGTGTTAAGGTGCATCATGTGAGGAGCTAGGAGGATTTCTTCCGTGCTATGATTGTTCCTAGCTCACCTGGTGTAAATTCCCTCTGAGAAGGAACTGGACTGGGGGTGGGGGGCTGGGGATCTGGACAGGGAAGCTCTGACCTTGGGTTGGTCAGTGAAGAGCAGAGAAGGACCTGAGAAGTAGTTCTCATCTGCAAGAGGAGGCTGGGGCATAGATCCAGGCAGGTTGCCCAATCAGTGGTCAATCCAAAGGGCTTGGGCAGATTCTAGGTATATATGATGTCTGTCCAGAAAGTATCCAGTCATGTACTATGGAAAATAGACATTTATTGAAGAAGATACAAGATACAAGAAACACTGTATATAGAACAATGATACCTTGGTTCCCTTCAAAGTAGGCATTTTGGAACCTCACAGTTTCCCCAGTTGCTATCAGCTGCCCTGTTTTATTTTCCTGAATCTCATCTGTGGTCTAAAATCTCTTCCCTTTCAAAGGTGATTTTAGTTTGGGGAGAAGCCAGAAGTTGCAGGGTGCCAAATCTGGACTGTAGGGGGGCCAAGTCACCTGGGTGATTTGATGTTTCACCAGAAAACTCTGCAGGAGACTTGATGTGTGAGCAGGTTCATCATGATGAAGCTGCCAACCACCAGTTGTGCATAAGCTGCAGCCTTCTGAATCATCCAAATAGTTTCCATGGAGTAATGTTCAAGCTTAATGCAAAATCCGATGCAGATTCATTGCTGTACTCAGTCAACAAATTCAATTCAATTTTGAATTGAATGCAATGGCCACACAGTACACATGCTCACTCACCAACATCTACAGTCCCCACTGACTAGTACAGTGAAGGCATCACTGTTCACACACGTGCTTTCCATCCACTCTCCTTGGCTGCCCGGTTTCGTTGACATCACACAAATTGTTCTCATTACATTTATAATGACTGGACTTTCTCTGGGTAGACCATGTATAACATCGGGAAGGAAACTAGGACAAAAATAAAGTTTCAAGCAGAGGATGAGTTGTGCCCACATCACGGAGCAAGTTCCCCCATCACAGGACACTGCTGCAGACCCCTTTTTACAGGGTGTCTGTGGCTTTTATGTCTGGTGCAGGGGAAGGAAGTGCAAAGATCAATAAGTTGGCTGATGTGCCTCCCCTCTGACCCCACAGAGTCAGAGGCAGGTTTAGACCTATGACCTAAGACAAGAGATGTTAAGTTTTCAGAAATTTTGAAATACTTGCAAAGCCTATGTTGTCTATGAGTAGCAGGGATGGCCTGTGGGAGAGAAAAATAACTTTTATGTAGTAATATTTTTTGCTTCTGTTCAAAAGTTAGGGATGTAAATGTGTTGAATTTATAACTCATTTGCTAGTACACTGGTTATGTTTGAGAAATCTAAAAGTGTTAAGTTTTGGGAGGACGTTGAGAAGCATTTGGATACCTGTATTTTTCTTAGGAGAAGGCTGTTAAATATTTACATCATATATCTATATGTAGATACATAACAAGAATTCTAAAGATGAGATTTTTCTCTAACTTTAGAACTGATTAGGTGTGTATCTTGAAACTTGTCATTTAAAGCTTTGCTCTATTTCCTTGCTTTATGACATAGAGATGTTGGCACTTATCCTGAGATAAGAAGGACAATATACCTGTGCTCCTCCATCCATGTTCTCTCCCATGAACATGGGAGGAAGCTGATCTTCATTTCAATTTTGGCTTCAAGGTAGAAGCCATGGTCGGTAGACAAGGCAGAACACATTTTCTTTAGTTCTATTCCTGGTGGTGGATTGCTCTTAGTAATTTACTCAAAAGTGATAGATATGTATGAATAGACACATTTTCAAAGAATATTCTCATCATCTATATATCAAAAGCATTGACGCAAAAATGTTAATTAAAAGTGTATTTCTAAACTGAGGAAATTGTATAAATATTTTTGCACATTTAACACATTGTTGATTGGCAATTTTATAGCAAAAGCTAATGCAAGTGCCAGCACAAGTTAACTCATTATGGATCAATAGCATTTGGGCTTGAAAACACAAGTCTTTTTTGCAACCAGTCAACAATGTGTTAACTCTCTTACTAGAGGTTCTTAGATCATGAAAAAGATACAAATATATATATATATATATATTATATTATATATATATATATAATATATATATATATATAAACCAGCCTTTTGGAACAAAGAAATAATCATAAACCTAATTATAACTTTCCTATGTTCAAAAACTTGCATCCTAATATGCTAATAATCCTCTCTACCAATAGTAGGCATACTAGAAAATTGGGAATGAAGCCTCAGTCAGGGACAATGGAACCTATAACCTTCTCTCTGGTCTCTAGGCAGCTGTGGGTAGAATGGGTAGACTATAAATCATTCCACCCACAGCTACCTAAGAGAGTGTTGTATTTTTCATGCTGGACAGGGTTTTAGAGGTGATCTATTCTCCAACCCCATCCACGTGACCGAAACTGAAGCCCAGGGAGGTGGAATGTTCTGCCTAAGATCACAAAGCCAATCAAAGTCAGAACCAGGAGCAGAAATCATTTCAATGATAGGTGGCTTCGAGTCATACCTCAGAGAAGATGAGGCAGGACTCAATTCCTGCTTACACAATGGTGGGACAGCATTCCCCAGACATTACTGTGTGCCAGAATCCCTGGCCCTGCTTGGAAAATGCAGCTTCTTCAGCCCCCTGCCGAGACAGCTGAGCCAGCAGCTCTGGGGCCAGGTCCCGGAATGGACAGGTACCCATCTTCCCAGTTCATTCTGATGGAGGAGCCCCCAGGGCGACTTTCAAGAGAAATATGGAATTTGATTGTTATATAAAGTCCTTAGTGAAGTTCAGACAGGTCAGTTAAGTCCAACAGGTGCCAACTGCAGTGGGCCTTAACCGCAGGCATGGGACAGCATGTCCATTACCTGTCATAAGGCTGGTGCCAAGCAAGGACCCGTGGCATTGGTCAGTGCCCTTGTCCAGCCTTGAGAAGCCCTGAACTCAACTTTCAGGTTGCTGACGAGGTCCTTGGTGGTTCTTCCAAACCCTGAGATAGGCTCTCACCCTTTCTTAGGTTTAGTCCTTGTCACATTCAAAATGAACACCCAAGGGAAATGGATCTGTCCAGTTATTCATAACACAGCTTCAGTGGCACTTGGAGCCCGATGTAATTAGCAAACCCCCAGAGACATGGGTTTGCACACATGCATCCAGATGCACTGTGCACTGGTTTGTTTTTAAAGACTGAGCGTATTTATTAGCTGCTTACATTGGTAAAATTCTTTGTTGCAATAACAGAAAGCAAATTCAGGAAACCTGGCTTCAGCCAGAAAGGAGGAATTAATAACATTGATGTCTTGGAAAACCACAGGCAGGACTGTTCCTAGGCCTCAGGAAAACACGGAGACCAGTTACCAGGCTGTGAAAATGGAAGCAGGAAGCTGATAGTAATTCCTTGGCATCTCTTATCAGACTTCAGACTTCTCTGGTTTTTATTCACCTCCCTCTGTGGACTGACTTCCAGTTATGGGCCACACAATATTCCATAGCCAAGCCACAGGTTCCCATAATGATCACCCAGAAACAGCCACTGATAACATGTCAGAATGTGTCCCTTTAGGTTATCTTATGTGTAAATGTATACCTTTAAACAAAATTAGGATACTATGTCATGCAACTCTAATTGCTCTATTCACAAATGTCCCACAAACAAATTTCCATTCCACCTATATTTCTAAATGCTCAATTATGTATATATGTATATATATATATATAATTATATATATATATTTAAATATATATATTTTAAGATTTTATTTATTTTTTAGAGATAGGAAGGGAGAAAGGCAGAGAGAGAGAGAAACATCAATGTATGGTTGCCTTTCACCTGCCTCTGGCTAGACCTGGCTGAAGACCTAGCTTGCAACCTGGTTATGTGCCCTGGTTGGGAATCGAACCAGTGACCTTCAGGTTCGCAGGCCAGCACCTTATCCACTGTGCTACCAGCCAGGGCTACATGCTCAATTTTAATGTTGGACTGGGAATCCATCATAGGTATGTCCAGTAAAATCTCTGGTGTCCAATTTAATCACAACAGCTTGAACCTCAAACTGTTTTTTTAGATTGAAATCTATTGATCAATTTAGAGAAAATATTCTGGCATTATTACAGTTTTCTCCCCTAATAGTTTACAGTTGTTCACTATCATCTAATTCAACAGCATTTTTGTTTTTTGGCAGGTCAGCTTTATCCAGTCTTTCTAAAACATTCAACCAGTTTTTGGAGGAATAAAAATCTCTCTTGATTACTTCAATAGTGAACATGTTATTTGATTAAATTAGATAATTTAATTAAAACTATAGCAGCTGTAGCGCAAAAAACTATAGTGGCACTCACAGGTTTGGGAACAAACATAACTGATTCCTGGTAGGCATACACCGTATCTTGCAGGGGTGGAAGTGTGTGGGTTAATTAAAGAGAGCCTCCTAGCTGTGAAGATTCAGCGTGCTGGGGTGTTAGACAATAAGTTAAGAATGAAGAGTTATGTTTAATCCAGGGACTATTTAGATTTTAGAGAACATTTCTACTATCCAGGAGTTTATTTAACCAATTTCCTATGTTGGACTTAAAGATAACTCTTTTGGGCACTTTTATAATTATTGCCAGAATTGGAACTGCTGGGTAGAATTATACACATTTTAAAGACTTTAAATATACGTTTTCAAATTGTCCTCCAGAAAGGTTTCCCTGGGCTTGATATTTTAAAATACAGTTTAAATAATAAAAGACCTTTTAGTGGGAAGTCTAATCAAGAACCGACCTCATTTTCCTGTGTGTGGCAAGAATTTTTAAATCTGATTCTTTAGCCTAAAATAATGACTTCACCCACTCTAAGAAATGGCAAGAAAATACCTTCCCTTTGTTTTCTGGGACAATAGCAACAGTTCCCATGGATGAAATTTATTTTTCATCTAGTAATTCAACCCATTTGGTTTTAGGCTGTGGCCAGGCAAAATAAGCCAAAAATGCAAGATTAAGGCAACTTGAGTTTTAGGCTGTGTATAGAGTTGAGCTTTGAGTTTGGCTGATACAAACAGTTTCCATGGTTTGGGAGTCTTTTTGTTGTAGCAACAAGTTGCTTGGGCAGTAATTTATAAAATGCAAGGTCCCTCTGTGAGGAACATTTTGAACCCAGAGAGTCAAGGATCAGATCAGCTGGTGTCTTGGATGCCACCCTTCCCTAAGCTCATGCCAAAAGTAAAACTGTCTTCAGTTTCTTCGAAGTTTTTCTATTGTTTGGAACTTCTCAGTGGTAGTATTCAACTTGCTCATGTCAACAGGGCTGGAATAGGGGACACTGGCAGAGGTATATGACTCAGACTAATACAGAATCACTTTATTATGGTGAATTTGAAGCATCTGCCCTCCTCTGAGACTGCCTCACAGTATCTGGAACGAGGAAGCGGGTATCTAAGAGGATGGACTTGTTTCTCCCAATGGTGCTTGTTAGCAGAGATCACAGGCACAGGATATGTGGGAATGGATGTGGGAGAACAGGCTGTGGAGGGAGTGCTGAAGATGAAGCTGAAACATAGACCCCAACTAAGTCACCCATCACAAGAGCCAGGCAAACGGCCAGCGTCAAGGAACTGAACCAAAATAAGGGAGTTTGAATAACCAGGAAAATCGGTGGGCCAATGGGATAAGATCTGGAAAAATTCTGCTGAGACTAGACAGCAATGTCTATTGAGAGGTTTCTATGTATTTTGGCAAAGACTGCGTAGGTAAATTGTGTTTGTTTTAAAAGGCTGGGGTGAAATGGGCCATGATGACCTTGAAAAGAATGCCTGCAAATGGCGGTAAGAGAATTGGGAGTTCATCTGAACTCCAGGTTTTTAAAAAGGAGAGGAAACAGGTGAGCAAGGGGACATCTCTCTGGCTAGTCTTTCTTTACCCTGAAAGTAAGGGGACAAGAAGGTTCTTTTGAGTTCTTCTTAGGTCTCTCTCTCTCAATTGTCTATAAAAGTTTAAAATACCCTAGTAGAAATCCACTGTTTTTAGGAACAGATAATATCTGAAAGTAGTTTCAAAATGAAAACTACAAATATAGATATATAAAACATGTATAAGATAAAATGCATAATGTAACCATGCACTTGGTTTATGAAAAAAGTTTATCATTACCTTTGAAGTCCTTTGAGGTATACCCCTTTAGAGAAATTTGTTATTCTGATTTTTATCTTGATCATCACCTTGCTTTAGGATTTTACCTTTTATATTTATCTCTCTATCAAACACATTGGTTTTACCTATATTTGAACTTTATATAAATGGACTCATACTATACTCTGCAACTTTTAAACATCAACCTATGTCATGGGATTCATCCATGTTTTTGCATGTGTCTGTAGTATATTTGTATTATTTATATATAAAGTTGCATTGAATGAATATGCCACAATTAAAATTTCATCTACAATTGATGGATATTCGGATTAATTCAAGATTTTTGCTACTACTGAACACTACTGCTATGAATATTCTTGCATGGGTATTCTGGTGCATACATGCAGGGTTTTCTCTAGGTTTAGTCCTAGGAGAGAAGATGTGGAATCATAGAGCTTACTAATCTTCAAATTTATTAGAAAATGCCAAATTATTTTCCAAAGGGGTTGTACCAGTTTAAATTTCCACCAATGCTATGAAGTGTTGAAATCATCACTGATCCTACTTATTTTCAGGATTTAAAATTTTTGTTTATCTGGTAGGCTTAAAATACTATTGTATTGTAGTTTTAATTTGCGTTTTTCTTATTTCTAATCAGTTGATATTTTCAAGTTTAGTGGTATATCTTCCCAATTGTAACATCTGTTCAAGCTTTGATCATTTTTCTTTTTCTACTTGTAAAATTTCTTTTTTTTAATTTAATTTTATTGTTATTTATTATTTCTAGAGAGAAAGGAAGGGAGAGAGGCAGAGAGGCAGAGAAACATCAATGTATGGTTGCCTTTCACCTGCCTCCAGCTAAGGACCTGGCTGGAGACCTGGCTTGCAACCTGGTTATGTGCCCTGGCTGGGAATCGAACCAGCGACTTTTGGGTATGTAGGCCGGCACCTTATCCACTGTGCTACCAGCCACATTTTACCAGCTGTAAAATTTCTTTATATGTTCTGAATATTAAACTCTTGTCAGTTGTATTCATTGCAAATATCTTCCCCTAGTTAGTGGGTTATCTTTTTATTCTTTATGGTGTCTTTCAATATATGAAAGTAATTAATTCTAATATTGTTAATATTCACCTAGTCTTCAGCATTTGTGCTTTTAAGTTTTACTTTAAAAAATTAATTTTTATCTTATGATTAGAAAGATATTCTGTTTTTTTTCCCCTACCAATGTTGAAGCATTTCCTTTCTTTCTTAAGTCTCTGATTCATCTGGAATTGATTTTCACAAAAGCTATAAGGAAGAGATCTGATTTGATTGGTTTTTCTTATGGATTACCAATTGTTCCCATACCATTTTTTAAAAAGTCCATCTTTATTGTTCTTTTATTCTTTCTGCCATAAACCACAAGTGTTCTCTGTTCTGTTTTATTTCTGACTCATACTCCATTATTTTAATTAATGTAGCTATGTAATATTTTTTCTGTCCAATTAGGTAAATTTCTCCACTCCTAATCCATTTTTAAAACATCGAGATAATCCTCACTACTTTTAATTTTTTGTACTTCTACATGCATTTTAAACAGAGTTAGTCTACCTAGATACTTACCTATGTACATACAAAAGAGAAAATTAAAAACAATTCTTGTGCTTTTTTATTTCCATGGCATTGAATTTACAGATTTTAGGATAATTAGCATTCTTACAATATTAACTTAACCAATTTATAGCATGTTCTAGTTCTATGTTTATTTATATTTTATCTTTGAAATAACATTTTGTAATTTTCTCTATAAAGGCTTTACATAAATTGTGGTAGATATGTACCTCCATATTTTTGAAAACTTTTTGAGCTCCTGCTTTAGAATTCATTCATATGTTAGATATCTAAAATTGTGAACCTGAACACATAGTACAGGTGAGGCATGAATGATGATGGAACTAGGGTGGGAGGTGAACATGGAAGGGGTGAAGTTGTGCATATATTTTAAAGATCAAGCTGTCGGGGTTTGTTGATACAGTCATAGAGTATGCTATTGACATCTATTTTTCATATGAATGGAGGGAATATTTTATGAGCAATATTTTGAAAACTTTAATTTTGTCAGTCTTTTGTATTTAGTTTAGAATGGTTTCCATCAGAGAGGATTTTAACTTGCTTTTGCCAGGCTCCCAGGCAACTACCAAGCCCAAAACACTTGAAACTTTCATCCTAAGGATTTGGGGATGACCTAGGGTGTACAAAGCCATGTTAAACCTGGCTTGTGGTTAAGAATACTCAAGGGAGACTTTTCTCTCTCCCACCAGCACCCCAGTCTGAGAGACATACTTTTCCTGACATTTCCCATTAATAGGGGCTGGTTTATTTCTTGTACGCCCCTTAAACGAGCACCTGGTCCCAGGAATCCCAGCTGCAGTGGGGCTTTCTTATAAACTTCCCTACTATCTTGTGTACAGAGCTTTATCTCTTTCTACCTGAACACTTTGCAGCATGAAAACTGATAATCAGTTTTACCTGGGGTAAGTCCCTCCGGCCAAAAGCCAACCTAAGCGCTCTGCTTATTCTTTTAGTTTGTTGCTTTAAATTTAGGTGTTTTGGTTTTAGAGAATGTCTGCCCTTCTGGACAGCTCAACAACATTTCAAAGACATTTTATCTAGGAATTTTAGTTGCTAGCAGGATCTCTAGCCCACCAATGCTACTGGAAGTAGACTTCAACTTCACTCCATTATTTTATTTTATTCTTCAATTGAAATTTGCATTCAACACTATTTAGTATTAGTTTCAGGTGTCCAGCACAGCAGATAGACATTCATATAGGTTACAGAGTGTTCCCTCCATTAATTGCAGTGTCCACCTGGCACCATAGATAGTTATCACTCCTTTCATCTGGGGCTTTGGTCATTGTCAAAATGTAAATGCCTCTTCCTGAGATAGCATGTTAAGGCGGTATTTCTCACAATGTCATCCTTTTTATTTATTTATTTATTTTTAAAAGATTTTATTCATTATTTTCAGGGAGAAGGACAGGGAGAGAGTCAGAGAGGGAGAGAGACATCAGTGTAAGGTTGCCTTTCACCCGCCTCCAGCTACAGACCTGGCTGGAGACCTGGCTTGCAACCTGGTTATGTGCCCTGGCTGGTAATTGAACCAGCGACCTTTGAGTTCACAGGCCGGTGCCTTATTCACTGAGCCACCAGCCAGGGCACATAACACATAATCACACCAGCCAGGGCACATAATTTAAAAATTGAATGTATTAGGGTGACATCGGTTAATAAAATTAGATAGGTTTCATGGTTACAATTCTGTAATACATCGTTTGTATATTGTATTGTAGGTTCACAACCCCAAACCAAGGTTCCTACCATCATTATTTATTTTTCCTGTACTCTCTCCTGACTCCACCTCCCCTTTTCCTCTGTTAATCACCATATTGTTGTCTATTCATTATCACAATGTCTCTTAAACCACTTCCATAAAAATTATCTGGCATGCTTGTTAAAATGTTGATCATAGTTCATATCTCAAACTTCCTGATACAAATCTTGGGGTGGAGGAAGGAATAACTTTTATTACATGTTCCCATGGAGAATTAGGTTGATAAATTGTTGTCTGCCTTTTATGCTTTGTACAGATTAGTTTCAGATCCTTTCCTAAAACAAATTTTCATAGCAAAAAAGCTTAGGAATATTTGATATCTGAGATATCTAAAGAAGAAGTCTTCCTGATGTTGACACTGGAAAAAAAAAAAAAAGGCTTTTTCTCTGTAAGGAATCCAGTGTTCACTGATTCCATTTTCCTGACCACTGCATCAGGGGTTACTGCCAACCATCTCCCCATTAGCTAGAGGTTATTTAATATCAAAACCAGTGTTTGTTTCACTGAATTTCCTTGAGACCATCCAAGGAAATGTGAGGGGGGCTTATTTTTCAGTCAGATTCACAGAGAAACCATAGAGTATCAGAAAGGTTAAATAGCTTCTCCTTCTAGAAATGAGGGGGAAAAGCTATCTTCAAACATTCTTATGAAAATATGCTTGAACATCACTCTAGTTATTCTCTTCGGAGAAATTCTTTGAAAGGTATACTTTTTAAAAGACTCCCCATTCCCTATAAAAGTAGCTTTATTATCCTGATTATAATAAAACAGTATTAGCTCAATGTTAGGTATGTACAGATAGTTCATAATTATTTAAGAAAAAGTGAAAAATATCTCAAACCTGCCATCTAGACAAAACCATGGTTAAACATGTTTATAGATTATATATCTTGTTAGATTTTTTATGCACATAAATTATCTTTCCAAAAGAGGATAATCTTGATTGTTATCTATTTTTTTTATCAACATTATATTGTGGATCTTTTCCCTTGTCTGTAAATGTGAATTTTGAGAGGGTGCATATAGGTTTCATACACAATGTGCTTAGCATCTAGCAGAATACCTGATATTTCAAGTTCATTTGTTCATTTAACAAATATTTATTATCCAGCTAGTTAATTGCTGTCCTTGCTGAAGCCCAACCATTAGAAACCCATGTTTTATACCACTTGTTCCCTCCTCTCCTTAGTTTTTGCCTACTGGGTGAAGGGTACACAGAGGCCTCAAACAATCCACAGGGTGGCCAGGGACCTAAGGTTTGTTTCATTGAGGAAGGATGAGCTAGCTAATAAAGTTCCATGTCTTAACAATTTAAATGCAGGAATACTCAAAGAAGAAGCAGTAACAGGAGCAGAATTGAAAGGTCATCTTATAGTGTAAGAATGGAGAGGTCAGAAGAGACCAAGTTTAGGGCACATTCATGAAAAAGGAGAAACTGAAGATCAGAGCTGGAGAGGGAGGAAGCCAGTTGGCGGAGGGTAGCTAAGCTGGCTCATGCTGGAGCACTAGAGCAAACTCCACACTCTCTGTCAGCAGGTCCCTACTATGGGTCACCTCCTGCTTAGACTGGGTGGCCCACTTCTATAATCATGGCTTCTGTTGTTAGATTTCTTCTAGATGCCATCTCCCTAGCAATCCATGAATCCTTACAATTCTACCCACCACTTCATCCACTCAGATTGATAGTTTGAGTGAGTCTCTGATCCTGAAGCTTAAACGATGTAAATGACACAAATTGTTTTGATCATTTAGACCCAAGAGTTACTTAAGGGAGAGGATTTTTGTTTTGAGTTTATAGTTGTTTTCCACGTGTGTATAAATTTTTGGTGTAAATATATTCCTTACATCTGATTTCATTGTAATATGATTAGAAAGTGTGAGTTGTATTTCATATTTCATGTTCTAAAAGCTTCCACTAGTTGGGAATAGGAGGTTTTCTCTGTGGCTGAAAACAATACACATTTCTGCATACGTTGAAAGACTATGCATTCTCAATTTGAAGGTACAATATTTTAAATTAACTTTGTTAAATATATTATTTAAGTACTCTATATATTTTTGGTTTCCTAATCTTCCAGGAACTAAAAAGTAGTCTGTTAAAGTTACTACTTTACTGTTTCTGACTATCCTTTTCTTTTCTTTTTCTTTTTTTCAAGATTTTATTCATCATTTTTAGAGAGAGGGGAAGGGAGAGATGCAGAGAGAGAGAGAAACATCAATGTATGGTTGCCCCTCACCTGTCTCCAGCTATGGCCCTGGCTAGGGACCTGGCTTGCAACCTGGTTATGTGCCCTGGCTGGGAATCGAACCAACGACTTTTGGGTTCACAGGCCGACGCCTTATCCACTATGCCACCAGCTAGGGCAACTATCCTTTTTCTTATACTTCTATCATTTTCTATAATTTTATGTACTTTATTTCTTTAAGTACTTTTTAAATTTAATGTTATTTGCCTTGATAACTTGGTCTGGTGTTAATCTGATGGCCACCTTGCTTTCATTTTGTGTGTATTTTTTTAATATATATATATCTTTAACCATCTTTGTATTTTTAACTTTTCTGTATCACTTTTTTTTAAGTGTCCTAATCAAAAGTATAGAGATCTTGATATTTTTGTTTGGACCTATTCAAAAGTCTCTGCCATTAATGGGGATAAGCTGAGACACTGCCTAATCATCTCTAAGGCCATTTTGTTTTCCTTCTAAGCACAGGCTTTCTCTTTTCAGTTGTGGCCTGAGTTGTGACTAACAGCATCTGGTGAAAATAAAGTGTGTTCTCTTCTCAGGCATGATCCCTTTGCACTTTATGGTCTGCGTGGCAGTGCCCGAGGCAACCTTGGACATCACAGGTGAAACAGTAGAGCCTAACTGCATGATGCAGAGCCTCTCTACTGCTAATTAGACCATGTATAAGAAAGCAATAAACTTCTATTATGAAAAGCTACTCAACTGCTAATGTCACAGCAGCTAGTGTGAACTAATGTAAGAAATGGTAACGAAAGTAAGTGTTATAACAAAAACTAAACTATGGAATACTGTCTTTATAGTTGGAATGTGGTGCAGGAAGGCTAAGGGATGGAGGCCCATGATTTGCAAAGGCAAAACATTCAAAAAATTTTATCAGTGATAACTTGTAAGATAGGTAAAATGCCATGAGTCTGTAGCTGCATGGGAAGAAACTGAGTACAAGAGTGTTAGTGCTGTACAGGAGTTGAAAGTGGCTACATTTTATAAGATTTTAGGTCAAGAGCTCAAGAAAGATCTGCTTGACTCAAAAGCTGAAAAGAAAGAAAATAGGGTCCAGCAATTTGGGACTTTTGAAGAAGAAGAAAAAACAAAACAAAACAAACGGACTGCCTCTAGAGCTCGAAGGGCAGGAAACTAAGTGGAAAGAGCTTTTTGAGGAGTTAAAACCCTTTAAGACTTAGACCCAAAGCAAAAAAAAAAACTCATTAGGGATGTATTTCCTCCAGGCTTCTCCAAATAGCCACTATTTAATTGAGAAAGAGTGGAAAAGAGTTGAGTGAGAAACATAAATAAACTAGCTTTGAGTCCTAGTTATGTCTAGGAAAGAAACTTAGATGTGGTTACTGACAAAAATCTTCTGGAAGCAAATAAAGTAGAAGTTATTAAGAGTTTGGAGAGAATGTAGAGGCAAACAACCATAAGAGCCTGGGTGTCATTAGAAACCTCCTCTCTGGTTGTAAACTCGAGTGGATGGTGGATGAAGGTGACACATCCATGTCATGGTATAGCAGCCAAAAACTGCTCTGTGGTGGCCAAAGTAGTCAGTCCCAGTTGGGACTTTTTCCAGACAGTTTTGCTTTGTTTCATAAAGCTGCTATACAAGAGGCCAGGTTCTGAACATCGTTTCTTCTTCTACCCAGCTTCCTGCCCAGCCTCTTGCCTACCTATCATGGAACGTCTCACAGCACAGGGGAGGCAGCCCAGGCCTGCAGGCTTTCTCTTTGCTCTGGCTGCACTTGGCCCCAGTCTTCTATTTTCTGCAGAATGTTGCTGATTTGCATCAGGAAAGAGGTATTAATGGAGGCTTAGGGGTGTTTCAAGGTTCTCTGAAGCTTCCTTTCTAAAAAAAAAAAAAAAAAAAAATTCAACAGCTTCATTGAAATCTAATTCATACTCTATACAATTCACTGATTTAAAGTATACAATTCAATTATTTTTTAGTATATACACAAAATACATGCAACCATCACCACCACCAACTTAGAACATTGTTATCACCTCAAAAAGAAACAGTACTCTAGCTATTATCCCTAACCCTGCTCCCCAGCTTCTCAGCAAGTACTAATTTGCTTTCTGTCTCTGTAGATTTCTCTATTCTGGACTTTCTTATGATAGTCATATAGTATGTGGCTTCTTTCAGTTAGCATAACACTTTTAGGGTTCACCTATGCTTAAGGTGTACCAACTTTATTCCTTTTATAGACAAAAAAATTCCATAAAAAAATAAAATACCACTTTTTGTTAACTTACGGGCATTTTGGGCTGTTTCCACTTTTTGGCTCTCATGAATAATTCTGCTCTGACCATTAAGGTACAAATTCCCTTCACTTATTTCTCTCAAAATCCTATTCTTTTCAAGAAGGAAGGTTCCAAGTTACCACCTAGGGCTCTTCTTTCATTTGCTTCCATCTACAATTTATCAGGAATTCCTTGAAGTTCAGGCAAACTAATGTGGGCTTTCTCCCATTTTAATATCCTTTTGATTATTTTTGTCATGATCTCAAGGAAAAGATTTTGCTGGCTTTGCTTTAAGTGACTGTATTACTAAAGTCTATTTTTGTGTCCTTAACAAGAGGATATTGAGTATGAGTTCATTGCTTTTTCCTAATGACCCAAGTTCATCATCATAAACCTGAATTATTCACTGCATTAATTCAGGCCATGTCAATATACATAATTTTGTTTGTTATTTTATGCAAATGGACTTAGAAAACTAATTTATCTTTAATTATCATTAGTTATCACAGCAGTAATAATGATTTATTGACCGCTCAGTATGCAATGAGCTGAGGATGGCAAATGGTCTTCAAAGAATGATACTTATGTGTTCTGAATCATCTCTGCTATAATTAGGACAAAAATTAAACCAAAATTATTTTACAATTTTAAATACAAATGTACATAGAAAAATTAATAACAAATTTCATGAAAGGACTTAACATGGTAAAGAGAGGATACAGCAGGGAGAAACCTACTCATAGTTTTGTGGGAAGAATTATCCAAGAGAATGGGTCATTTAACCATTAATAGCCATAAAATTAATTAGTAAGATTTTTTTTTAATGTTTTCAATCTGAATCCGTTCACTTAATATTTGGGCAATACTTCCATGATGAAATGAAATCAAAGAGGCAATCTGTCTTCAATCAGTTTTGCGTTTCTGGAGAAAAGAGTTTCCCAGTGCTGAATTAGGTAGATTGCTATTTGCTGGGCCTCTCCGCTGTACAGGTGATAGTCACTAGCACTGTTGACAGATACTTCCCTCCAGGAACCAAGTAGGATTACAGCTCACTGCCCTTTTAAAAGTTAGGTGTGGCCAGGTGATTTGCACTGACCAATGAGATGTGAGCTGGTGTGATTGCGTCATTTTCGTGAAGAAGCTTTAAGAAGCAGCGCACACTTCCTGCAGTTCCCTTCAGATGGCTGTAGGGGGACGTGGAAGCTGCAGTTGAGGTGAAACCCTTGTCAGCCTGGCCCCCTGCGTGTAGATACTAACCCGCTTCAGACCTGTAGGATGAGTGAGGGAGCTAGAAACCATTGTTGGGTTAGGCCACTGAGATTCTGGAGTTGTTCAGCTCGTTCTGACTGATTTAGCACGGGTCTTAGGATTCACTCACTTTATAACATCAAGGTAAACCAGTCTTTCTCAGAGTCATCTCCAAGCTCCAGTTCTTACTCTGAAGCCTCAGCTAGTTCCTTACTTAGAAGCACAACCGCCGTTGCCATGTGAAGGTGTCATATGCTGCAACCCTCCTGGCCTGGAAAGTCCACCTGCCACGGAGGGGCGCTGCTTCTCGTTTCTGGTGTCGCTCTTTTCTTGCATGTGGACCATGCGTCTTGCCTGTCTTGGTTTGCAGTGTTGCCAGGATCGGAAGCATTTGCCCTGGAATAAGTACTAAGCTCTTCAGATGGCCACCTCTTCTCTTTTCACTTCAGAGACACTGTTCATCTTCTCTTCCTCAGCTTTGGGTGTACATCCCTCCCAGGTGCTGAGACTCCCTATTCCAGACACTTCTAGGCATGATCTGTTGTATGTCAGGTCTCTTTGGAAGGTTCTGTAGTTTGCTGTATCAGAAGTTGTGGGGGGTTGGAGTTTCATGCTTCACCAGTATCCCCTGCTTACCTAACTTCTTTGTCTTTCCTTTTGATTCTTACCAGCCACTCCTTAGAGTTTAGTCATTACATTGCTTACGTCTGGAGAACTGGAATGTTATTAAAAAAAAAACATATTTAGTTCTCTCCTGTGGTTTAATACAAGAAAATCTAACAAGTTAAATTATACGTTTTGAATACAAAATATTTTTAGCTTAAACCTAGTCAGAAAAAGAACTTGTATATGTGAAACATTATGTGAATGAAAGGGTATCACATTTAACATTATGTAGACATCTTTCAGTTCTATGCCTTGTTGTTCAGACAGGTGAAAAATTGGGCAGTAGTTGACCTGCATAGTGCCAATTATATTAAGGTAAAAAAGGCTTGGTGAGGTGTTCAAGGAAAATATTGCTGCATTCTCTTTCTCATTCTCCAAAATGTGAAAGGATAATAAAGCTACTGATTAGCTTCAGGAAAAAATACGGAAATAGAACAGTTTTGCTTCGTTGGGTGGTAGGACCTGTACTGAGACAAACCTCCCTGGGATGCAGGCAAGCAAGTCCTCACTGGGATGCAGGCAAGCAAGTCCTCCCTGGGATGCAGGCAAGCAAGTCCTCCCTGGGATGCAGGCAAGCAAGTCCTCCCTGGGATGCAGGCAAGCAAGTCCTCCCTGGGATGCAGGCAAGCAAGTCCTCCCTGGGATGCAGGCAAGCAATGACTTGGTGAAATTACCTTTTCTGCTATCTGTAAGAATTGCTATGAGCATAGTGAAGGTGGAAAATGTATCGAGATCAGTCATTTAAGTCAGATCCTTGACTCCTTATTGTATGAAAATTACAGGCTGTGCCTCAGGGTCTTCAATTAAAAGACAAAGTCAGCCACTTTTACGCTGTGGATACCCGAATGTACTCCAGAATATGGCCTCTATTCTGAGGATAAGTGACTGTTGGTACACCCTTCACTTCAGAGAGCCCCACAGCACCATGCTGTTAAACTTCCTGTGGCTTTGTTGCCTAAAGCAGTGTTCCAAAGAGGAATTTCTTTCTCATTCTTGCATGTATGAAAGTTTGCTTGTGTTTGCATTGCTCTTTAGCAACAATCAGCAAAGCTTATGGAACAAGAAAGTGTCCCCAAGAACAGGAAAAAAAAGTGAGAGAAAGCAGCTATCATCACACCCCTAGCCTTTCTGAGCCACTAATTTAGTTGTAGATTTCTCTAGAACAGCTCCTTTGTCTAGCGCTGTTGTACTGACTCCTGGGGAAGCAAAAGCATTTTCAAAGCATTTTCTGTGAGCACATCCTGCTTTTGGACTTGAGCAAGACTAGCTTTCATACAAAGCCAGTGAAATGGGAAAGTCTAGCCCATGTTCTTCACCAGAGCCATCTGTGTTGGCATCAGCCTGGGTGACATCTTCCTTTTGTTTTCTGAGGCTCCTTCCTTTGTGCTCACTAGCATCAAGCAGGGCTGCCCATGTTCTTATGCAGTGCATGCAATTTTAAGTGAATTGGATGCTGCTACCTGATCTGTTCTTGCTCAGTCCCTAATGGTTTTTTAAAATCCCCACATGAACTCCTATTATCCACTCTCAACCCTCCACCACCTCAACTCTGCTCCTCAATTCTCAAGGCTGGGCCTGTGATCCCTGAGGGTTTCCAGGACTGACTTTGCCCTCGGTAGGGCTGTTTCTGTCCAATGTCCATGTCTAACATACCTGTGTATCTTCTAACCTTCCCCTTAGCGACCTGTACCCACCGCACTGCCTCCCTTGCTGCCTCCATGCAGGTGATCCTCTCTTCTGAGCTCAAGTCTTATGTTGTCAGCAACTGCTTTGCTATCTTCTCCTGGGTTCACTGTCCCCTCACCTGCAATATTTCCTCAACTTGTCTTCCTTTTTCTAACTCCCATATTCCATTCCAGCATTTTCCGTCTTTCTGATCTCGGGGCTTTTGCTGCATAGCTTCCTCTTTCTAGGGTGCAGTCTCCACCCCATCACATTCTGTGCACACTCATCCTCCTACCCTCAGCATGTTACCCACACAAAGAATCTACCCCAGAACATCCTCTCTTAGTAGGTCTCTCCTCTTGATCTCTTTCTCTCATCACTGTTAATTTTATCATAGTTGTTATCGTCGTTTGTGATGATTTGTTTTATCTTTTGTTTGCCTATGGTCTGATTTCCTGACGAGATTCTATGCGCCATAAGGCAGGATCTAAGTCTGTTTTATTCAGCATCAAATACATAGCAAGAGCACAATGATTCCATGGTGAAAGGACTTTCCTGCCATCTAGTCCCTAAACTTCAGAGTCATACTGACTTTCTCCTTTTCCTCACTCACCAGTTTCAATCTGAAGCCTGGTAACTAGCAGTCAAAACAAAGCCCTCATTTCCAGATGATCATAATTGTCTCTAACCAGTGGTCCATTTAGTCTGTTCCTTTTTCTGTCGTTGTTGCGCATTGCTGCCTGGAGGTGCTTCTTGAAGTATTTACTGTTACTTTTCATAATTCAAAAATCTTATGTTTTTTACCTTAGTCTGACATTTATGATATTCTGATTTTGTTATTCTATCAGATCCACTCCTACACCCTCTGTCAAGTAAGCAGTGTCTCAGCTGCACTGTTCACACCCTGGCAACAGGCCTGTGCCTTTGTGTTCTGTCACTTGTAATTCCCTCCCCCCCACCATCCCCTATTTATCTATAATTCCTCAGCCCCACCCCCAGCTGGAAGTAGGTGCTGCTGTCTCAGAATTCTCTGAAGAGTCTTGCCTGTGTTCTTGAATGACACATCCCTTTTTACTTTGTACTGTGCTTATTTATGTACATGCTGTTTTCCTCAGTGGCTTGCCAATTCCTCAACAAAGAGGATGGTTATATATATAATATTGGCTCTTTGTTTACTCTGTGGCTAGAAAATTTGAATTCAGCAAATATTTGCTGAGTGAATGCACAAGTGATATATAATCTCAAAGACATAAACTATACCAGGCACTGTGAAATATAAGTGCAGAACAAATGAGTTTTCTGTAGGAGATGGCCATTATAGCTCTCCTTTCAGAGCGGGCTTGACAGCTGTGGAGAGCTCAACTTGAAGTCCAGGGCTTCACTAGCACCTTCCTTGGACTTTAAACTGGCAATGAAGACTTCTCAAAGGCTTTTGTCAGGAGTGGACCTGGCACCCGGTTTCCTGTCCTTTTCCATACCACTGTCTTAGCTTACAGCTCACAGAGCAAAATTTGGCTGAGGCCAAAGTAACAAGAAAACTGGATTTGAATTGGAATTAGCCTAATGGAGAATGAAACAGTTATTAGTTTTCCTTTATCTTCCCCTTCCTCTTTCCTCCTTAGACAATAGGGTCTAAATTCTATTCAAATTATAAAACATTTTTTTAATCAGAAGAGCTAAACTAGTTGGTTTCTGAGACATAGTTTCTTTCTCTCTCTCTCTCTCTCTTTTTCATGAGACTCAAGATCCTTTATGAGCGTAGTTTACAGCAGGCCTGAAAATAGGTTTATCTTACATGCTAGTTCCAGTTGGTTGGTAGAGGTTCCCTAGAGTGCCATTCTCTCCAGTGATTTATTATTAATGTTTTCCATGGATACAAGAGAAGAGTGTGGGGCACATGTTTGTTTGTTTAAGTTGGTCAACTTGTAATCATTGAGCCCTTACCTTATGGAGGGCTTTGTTGATCACTGGGGATATGGGTACAAAAGAGAAAGAAATGATTCTGCTTCATATAGCTCATAGGTCTGTGAGGACAGTAGGTGATTAACTTAGGCAGGTGTGAAGAGTCCTACACCAGAAGTACGTAGTGCTTCAAAAGTATACCATTGAAACCCTGGCTGGTAGCACAGTGGATAAGGCGCCAGCCTGCGAACCCAGACGTCGCAGGTTCGATTCCCCAGCCAGGGCACATAACCAGGTTGCAAAAGTATACCATTGAAAAGAAACTTAACCTTACGGAGTGATATTATTAATATTATTATCTTCATTTTACTAATTTGTCCAGATTTATAAGCCAATCAGTCATAGAATTTGAGTTTTTACCCGATATAGTCTTACTTCAAAGCCCCTGTTCTTGTGTTGTTGTTATGATTTTTCATGTCATATGAGATGTGAGAAGTGGTATATTAGAGTCAGTGTGTGCTGTCTCATGAGAGGTGATTGTACATTTTCAGGAAATTTGCAAGTTTTTGATGTCATGTTGAGCTTGAAGTCAGGCATTGTGGGAATATTTACACTGTAGAAACTGACATACCCTACAAATCAAGGTTTTTTCTTTTCCAGAGAGCTGGTTGTTAAGCATATTCAGCATACCCCTAGATGTAGAATACTACCATATTCTTTAAAAATTAACAAAAATATAGTTGGATTTTAATAAAGAGGCTAATGGAGTGGATCTGAACTTTTAGTGGCATAGGAATCACTTGGGAAGGTGTAGGGCTTGTTAAGTGTTTTAAGTTTGGTGGGTCAGGGCTAAGAGCAGAAATTTGCATTAAAAAAAAGATTCAAGAAAATCATATGCTGTCAGAAATGAAAACGCATTGTATGAAAGACTTGAACTTTGTAAGTTGATATTGTTCCCCTTTTTACTGACATTAAAAGTGCCAGATGAACTCCTTAGGTCAGTATTTCCAACTCTGACTACACATTAGAATCACTTAGGGAGCCAATACAAAACCTAAGACTTAATTAAATCGGGACTATAATCAAGGAATAGGTGACACATGACCAGTTGCATTTCAGAATTGTTATGCATAAGTTTCTCTTCTGTGATGCCATTGTTCTGCTCCCCACTTATGAACATTGGTGTCCACTGCAGTTGTATCAATGTGATTGTCATGTGTTGGGTATATGAGTAAGACAGCTTTGTCTTGGCTGGTAGGTTTCAGATTGAGAGAATCACACCTGCTTAGCCTTTTCTGTACCTGGACATGATTTAGAAGATGAGATACTAGGTCTCTAGTCTGAGTCTTCTGCTATAATGAGATGAGGTCATGAGAGGAAGGGAGAGTATTTTCTGTGTGGGAGGAATATAAATAATTAGTGGTTTGAGGATGGGTTGCAGTAGATTAGAGATGGTCACAAGTCTTTGATACTCCCCCCACCAAGAGGTGGGGCCTATTTCCCTTTCTCTGTGTGTTTGGGTTCCCTATGATTCCCTTGACCAGTAGAGAATGACAGAAGCAATGTTGGGCCGTTAAGGATCTGGATTTTTAAAATGGCAGATTCTATCAATTTATTGAGACCTCAACTACCTTGTAATAGGTCTGCCATGTAGGAAAACTAGAGATTCCCTGAGACTTCATGGGGGCTGGTGAGGGGTGGCGGGGAGACCAGCTGAGCCCAGACTCCCATTGTTTCCATCAATGCACCAAGCAGGTGAATGAGCCACCTTACTTTCTCCAAAGCAGTCCAGCTATCAGCTAAACACCTCCAGTAATCCCAGTTGACACCACATGGAGCAGAAGGGTCAACTAGCTAAGCCTTACTCAAATCCCTATCCCTCAAAATTATGAGCTCTAATAAAAAGGTTATTGTTTTCAGCTACTAAATCTCGTGGTAGTTTGTTACACAGCAACAGATAACCAGAGCTCTCCTCTAGGTGACCCTAATATGCAGCCTACCCTTTCAGAAATAGTTCCACCTGGGTAGGTACAAAATCATGCCCCCCCCCATTGTTACCCACACACTATCCAACATATGCTTTGTTTTCTGTGTAAGTAAACTACTTTTATGTGGCAAAAGAGACATCTCTTGCATTTGAAGAAATAACATAACAGTAAATTGTCATGGACTTTTAAACACACCAAACACCAGAATATGTGCCAGGAAGCCTTGACTTTACTCTTATCTTTGACATCACTAGCTCTCATGATCTTCAGCAATTCATATTTTTTGTGTCTTATTTCTGATGTTTGTGAAATAAGTAAGTTAGACTACATTCTCTCTGAGTTCCCTTTTACTTTTGTGACAGTGTGATGATGTGTGTGAAATAGTAACTATAGTGGGGGGAGAGATTATTTTTACAAAAAACACACAACTCGTCAACCTACTCTTGATCATTACTGATTTAGTCTAGATTTCTACCCACAAGCTAGGGGTGAGAAACTTTATGTTTACATCCCTAGTGACTTCTTCAGGCACTTAGCTTCCTTAGTGTGTGTGCCTATTTTAATTTTAATTTTAATTTTTAAAATTTTATTCTTTTCAGAGAGAAGGGTAGGCAGGGAGGTAGAAAAGGGGGAAAATATCAATATATATTTGCCTTTTACCTGCCTCCAACTGGGGACCTGGCTGGAGATGTGATTTGCAACCTGGTTATGTGTTTTCACTGGGAATTGAACCAGTGACCTTTGGGTTTGCAGGCTGGTGGCAATCCACTGAGCCACACCAGTCAGGGCTTATGTCTATTTAAATGCACAAAGTTCAAGAAGAAAATAAATAAAATAGAAATCATGATCCATCACTTCATCCCATAGAATTCTATAGACACTTTGTGTTCAATGTGATTATGCCAGGCAAAAGACATTCTGTGCCATGGGCTATTCCAGTGGCATGAGAGAGAGAGAGTAATGAAATTCATGACGTGTAAATTTGGATTCATCATTTGGCAACAAATCCCTCTGTGAGTTTTCAGAACTTATCCACCTCGCCTTAGTGACATGTTAAATGCAGAATGAAAGAATTCTTTGTGTGGGAAGCTGAAATATGCTCCATCTTGGACTGTAATTATAGTCACTCACTTCCTCCAGCTCCAGTTAATCCCCACTGACCTTTCCCAAAGTGTTCTTTTCTAGCCTGTGTTAATAGCAAAGGGCCTAAACCACTGCTGTTAATAATACACATTTATAGTGTTTTGAAAACTGAAAAGTGGTAGCTCAGTGCAAATTGGAATCTTTTCTTCAATTCTATTATTTAAAAATCAGACATAACCTTGTGTAGAATTCGACATATTACTAGTAATATGTAATATGATGTATTTTAACTCGTAGTTAAAATCATCAAAAAGAACTCTTCCTTTCCCCCATAAATCAGTCCTGAAAGGACTCTCCAGGAAGAGCATTTCTCTCATCTTTCCCTTGGCACAAAAAACAGCAGTACAAAACATGGACTGCATGGTGTTTGCTTCCCTTGAGTGGCAACTGCTAGAATGCAACATTGCCATTTCTATTCAAGGAACCTTTTATTCCCAGCTGCGTGAGCCAAGCCACAGGACTTGCAAGAATGCTTGGGATGCTTCCTGTGAACTTGGGACACAAAGAATCTGTGGTGTGCCTCTGAAATAGGAACCATTAAATAGAGAAAACCTGAAAGAGACTTTTATTATGCTAGTGAGGACTTTACTATTCATGTACACAGTATGTATGCATGAAGACGTATTTATGAGGATATAAATGCTGACTTTTAAATGTCTTTTTTGGGGACAGTTGAGGTTATTGTTTTCATAATTTAACCCAGAACAGTGTTGGGACAGCTCAGTGGGCACTGAGGGACTTGCAGAGTGAGAGAAAGCCTGTGTTTTTATCATTAATGGTTAAACCATTGCCTCTGATAAGAGATTTTCAAAGTTTACAAATAGGATAATGGTGACTCAAGTTAGAAATCTTCCAAAATAGACTCCCTGTTTCATTTAATATTGAGCAATTTTGGTGTAGCAGGGGATCTAACAGAGGTCACTTTCTATGAAACATTCAAATTGATATGCTTTCAACTCATTCTGTCTCTCCTCAAAGGGCTGTGGAAAAGTCACCAGTAATTCCACGAGGTATTCAAAGTGAAAGGTTTTCTGCATTTTTGTTTACCTCAAAGTCAGAGAGACTGTTACACACACCAAAGGTCCTTGAGATGATTCACACATGCATTCATAACCTCTCTCTCTCTCTCTCTCTCTCTTTTTTAACCAGGGTTGTGGTGAAAAGTGAACTTGAGTTTATATTATAGTTCATGGTACTTAACTGAAACATAGGTTTAGGTGTACAGAAATATAGCTATCATACAACTAAGGCCTTGAATTTCACCTGATGTTTTTGATGGACTTTGTTAGCTATTTTTCCTCATCTTCCCCCCACCTCCCCAAATTATAGATAGATTTGTGATCTGTTTAGGGTAAAAGGGACTCTGAAGGTAGATTACTTTTTCTTAATATCTAATTAAAAAGTTGAGGTCATATGCAAGCAGAATGGTTTTTGGGTGTCAGGCTAGAGTTCTTGATAAGATTGCTTATGTGGAGAGAAAACACACATTTTATTTTTTTTAAAAAAGATTCTGTTTATTTTCAAAGAGAGGGGATGGGGAGAAAGAGAGGGAGAGAAACAATGATGGGTTGCATCTCTCACAGCCTGGTGACCCTTTGATTCACAGTCTGGTGCTCAACCCACTGAGCCATACCAGCCAGGGCTGAAACTCATCTTTTAAATGCACTCATGAATGAGGGTACCAGTAAGCTATATGATCTGAATGAGGATTATATTGCATTACTCCATTTCTAGCCCTGGATACTATCAGAAAAGTAAAATGTTTTCTTGTTCTTTTTGATAATGCTGTTAAATTAAAACAACAACAGCCCTGGTTTGGTGGCTGAGTTGGTTGGAGCATCTTCCCATACACCAAAATGTTGAAGGTTCAATTCCTGGTCAGGGCACAGAGGGGAGGCAACCAATCAATGCTTCTCTCTCACATCAATGTTTATCTCTTTCTCTCAAAAAAAAAAAAAAAAAAAATCAATCAATAAACATATCCTCAGGTGAGGATTCAAGCAACAAGCAACAACAACAATTCTTTTGAGATAGAGAATCAAAGGAAAGCAAGATGTAGCAGAAAATACTGTACTGTAATTTAAGTACATCAATGGCACAATTACTCAAACTGATCCAGTTCTTACTGACCCGGTATTGAAAAGACAGAGAGTGGCAAAAATGCTGGCTTTGTTGAAAACTGAGCCTCAAAGGATGAAACCCAGCTCCCTTTCCAGCGTGACCACATACCCATAGATAAAGACTCAAGTGGGGATTCCCCAGGCAGTTAAAGGAAATAAGTGATTTATAAGATTGATTTGTGTTTTTTTTCTGAACAGTTGGTAAATGTGATTAATTCAAATGAAACTCAGGAAATTCCCTTTTCCTTTTGTGAACAGAAAGGTAGAGAAATTCATAGTGATCTGGAACACACAATCTTTGGTCATGAGGTCATTCCCCTTCCCCTGCTTTGACCTTTGCAAATGGTAAGTTGAATGACCTTTCCCAGTATGAGACATGAGGACTAATGCCTGAAACTCAAATTTAAACATACCCAGGACCTGTGTTAATTATTAATTTAATGATTTCCACACCAAACATAGGATTTAAGCGTCTTTGAAAAAGGAACCCTAAAAATAACCACAGCCTTGATTACTCAGGCCACTGAGCATGGTCAGGGCACTAACCACACTGTTGGTTCAAAACTCAGGCAGTCCCTGTGCGGAAATGGAATCTGATTGCTCAATGTGCTGGGTGTATGGATAGTCCCAAGAAAGTAGGCAAATCAAGGTCTCTATGTCTGGAGATCAACCCAAACATCAGGGCCTGTCCCAGGTGCCAAATCTAAAGTCTCACAGCCATATTTTTTGCTACTGGCTTTTGCTTCCTTGAACAGATAAACACACACAAAGATATAAAAATGACCTTTACACATGAAAAATGTTCACATTCATAATTAGAGGGACACAATGAAAATACTCTCATTTCTCTCTTTTTGAATTAGCTAAAATCAATAAATTTGACAACAGTTTCTGTTGGCAAAACTGTGGAGAAATAGGCATTTACATACATTACTGGTACAACTTTTCTAGAGTGAAATTCCACAATATCTTGCAAAATTACATGTGCGCTTATTTCACTTTTAGAAATCTAACCCAAAATACACCTCCAATAGTATGAAAATATATGTGTATAAGCTTGTTTGTTGCATCATTTGTAATTGAACAATGTTAGAAACAATTTTAGTGCCTTTATGTGGGAGAATAACTGAATAAACTGTGATACATCCACTCATGGAGTACTATATCCATGAAGAGGAATGAAGAAACCACCTCTGAAATGATAGGGAGTGATTCCAGGATACACTGTTAAGTGAAAAACCCGAAGTGCAAAGACTATCTATAGTCCTACTCTTCATGTAAGATAAACTGGAATATTAAGAGCATATACCTTTATTTGCTCATTTGTACATAGGTAATACAGAAAGAATGAGGAGAATAATAAACAATCTCCTTCCCTTTGGAATGAGATTAATCAGATTGTTTACCTACAGGAGGTGGATGAAAATGGGATGGAAAGAATGGGAAATGGGAATAGAATAGTAAGGACAAGGTGTGAGGAGCACTTCTTGGAAAATACCTTCCTATACAGTTCTTATTTTAGAACTATAGGAGTGTTTCATGTATCTCTTCCCCCAATAATTAAATTCAACTGCAGTATTAGGAGAGCCCAAAATAGAACACAACAGTAAGAAAAGAAGTAACCTAAGTAACTTTGGACAACATTATTTGACTATATCCTAGAACACTAAAAACAAAAAGAACAAATATTGCTATCTAGTTGGTAAATATGTTTCTCATGGGGAATTCTGAAACTACCTTATGTGTCTAATAGGATTGAACCAAGAAGTAAATACCTTGTAAATACTGAAAGCCACATTTCTCAAAATAGGGGAAAGAAGTTACAGATAAGAAAGGGTATAAGCTAGAATGAATTCTGTGGTGTTAGAATAGGAGGTATCAGCATAGATTCAGTACTTTAAATATATATACAGATGAGCTGTAGAAATAGATTATATCTGCATGTGCTATGTACATGCACATACTTTCTAGCTTATATTTCCTATACATGGCATCCCAGTAGAATTGAACATACCTAGCACTTGTACCTTTGTTTCCTAAATACCATTCTTAAGGGGAGAAAAAAAAAAAAGAAAGAAAGAAAGAAAGAAAAGGAGAAAAGAAAGCAGGATTTCTTGTAAAATTGACTCACTCCATGATTAAGCTATGAAAAATATAAGATTAGTCTGGAACATCTCTGAGGCCAGGAGAAAAGGAATTACTCAAAAACTGATAGGGACATGTTGAAAAAATAGAGAAACCAACTTGAAGAAGCTTTACATGGTGAAAATTGGGACAATTTGAGCAATAAAATAATAGTAGTGCACTACACCCCATAGAATAAAAAAGTGACCCCAGCAATGTGTTCACCAGGTCACAAGTTTCTGTACAATTTGCAAAGATAACATGTTTTAACCACAGTTGGTTAGGACAGCCTGTTACTACCCCCACGCTGGCCTCCAGCACACCTCACCCCCTGGCAGATAGTGTTGAAGTAGCCATAGGTGCTTTTTGAAGTGAAGTCAGTGAGGGCTTTTTGGGATATATTTGTATATTTTGCAGTCACTTCTGTGTGTTAGTAAATCATTGCTAGCTGATCCAGAGTGGGAGTGTCTTCTGGGAATATGCCCACTGTCTAATTTGGCTTCTAATTTTGTGTTAGTTCTGTATTATTTTTCTTGGGGAGCTCCCCCCTTCTCCCTGCTCAATAGTCTGAGCTTCAGGCCTCTAGAAACTTGAACCCACCCTTGGCAATGACACTAATATTTGAGGGATTAGCTAGTTTAGAGATATTATTAAAAAGTAATTAAGTAGGGGGGAAACCCTGCCAATTAATGTAAACAGAAGATCAAAAAACAAAAACAGTGCTCTGGGGATATTTAGAGTATAGATTAAATTCTAACAAACTTAAGGAGATCCTAAGACCATCATTGTATTGTAGCAAATATGATCATTGATGTTGGTAGTAATGATCCTGAGGTATGAATTAAAGCTTGATCTGTTGAATATACTCTGGGAAAAAAAATGTGTGTGTGTGTGTGTATGTGTGTGTGTGTGTGTGTGTGTGTGTGTATGTGTATAGAGAGATAAATATATAATTCATTTAAGGAAAATTTCCTTTTTAAATGTTTAATTAAAATTAAAATGTTGATGCCAGCTCTGGCTGGTGGCACAAAGGACAAGGGGACAAGGTGCCAACCTGCAAAAGGTTCCTGATTCAATTCCCAGTCAGGGCACATAACCAGGTTGCAACATAGGTCTCCAGCCAGGTCTGTAACTGGCGGCAGGTGAAAGACAACCATACAATGATATCTCTCTCCCTCTCTGCCTCTCTCTCTTCCCCTTTCTCTAAAAATAATAAATAAAATCTTTAAAAAAAAGCATAAAATGTTGATGCTTATGCATCTAAATCTTCAGTGATCTAGAAGATATACCTAAAAACAGCTGTGTGTCCAAGAATTTAGGCAGCTTGGCCTTTGCGCTGACTTGGTTAGGTAAAGCTGGTGGAATGGTGGGTTATGATCTTTATTCTGAAAACCAGAGTAGTGTGTTAGACCAATAAGTTGGATCACAGTTCCCATGACTGTTAGCAGTATGGTTCCTATATGTATTTCTAGCATATTTCTTGTAAAAGGGTTATAAATAAGGTAGGCCATTCTTAGAAAGACCCAGAGAACTATTAGGTCTGTCCCAAAAGTATGAGCCACACAAAGTTTTAATTATATTGACATTGACTTGATACTTTCTGGACAGGCCTTGTAAGATTTCTGCTTAAGATACTCTAAGGAAGGCAGAATGGTATTAAAGAGAGGCTGTAGGCCATGCAGCCAACCAGATGCACTCCTACTTGTGAAAAATACAGATAAAATAGGACAATTATTGTATGATTTCACTTACATGAGGTACCTAGAATACTCAAATTCATAGAGACAGGAAGTAGAATGATGATTTTCAGGGGCTAGAGGGAGAAGGGAATGGAGAGTTATTACTTAATGGGTACAGAGCTTTACTTCAGGAAGATGAAACAGTTCTGGACATGGATGGTGATGATGGTTGCACAACAAACTGAATGTACTTAATGCCATTGAACTACATACTAAAAAAATGCTTAACATGGTAAATTTCATGATGTATATTTTACCATAATAAAAAAATAAAGCAATGATCAATTGCCAGCATCAATCAGCTGCATACAATGTGTTAAGCACTGTGCTAAATATTACATATGTTGGATGTAGCCAGCACATTAACTCAATAGTGTAGGTATTAGTCTCATTCTCCAGGTAAGAAAAATGAGACCCAGAAAGGTTGAGTAATTTGGTCAAAGTCAGAGAACAAGTGAATGATAGAACTGGGATCCAACTTCAGGCTCTCTACTTGCTTTATAGCAAGTATCTAATAAATGTTTTTTTTTTTCTTTAACCATCATCATTGTTATGTAAAATGTGCATGGGAATTTATTTCTTGCTTTTACCCTGAAACTTGATGAATTTTCCTCCTCTGTAATTGAGGTGCAAAAGCCGCCATGGTAAAGAATCAATCAACGTGGGACAAAAGAGCTGGGTTTTGGTGATAACTCGAATGAAAAGGGAACTCCTATTCCTGCAGTCAGCTTATAACTGAGTCACCTGAGGTCATTCTCAGGGCCATTTGAGCTGAAGCTTAGTCAATAGTTGACTGCATTATGATGACTCAGGTCTACTAGAAAGTCCTTTGAGGCCATTAGAAAAGGACCCTCTTGAAGCACAGAGCAGAAAAACACAGAAGTAAAGCCAGCTTCGTAGTCCCACCCTGCTCTTCTGTCTTGGAACTAAGGAAGTTGGTCCCCTTAGATCCCCAAACTGGAGATCAACCTGACCAATAACAGATATTCAGCCAACCTCACCACAGCCTGGGGCTCATCAAATGGCTGCCCTTGTTTCTCTTGCCGAAAAGTTGTTTCTCTTGCCAATGCCATGAGGATTCTTCTCATTAGTCTAAACCTTAGATGAAAAGCGGGTTATGTTCTCAAATGGCTGCTAGGAAGACTTGTTAAATATTTGAACCCAGGTCTTATCAATTCTAAATCTCATGCTGTAAACCAATCACCTTCAATGTTTTTTTGCATGTTGATGTCCTTCTGATTATCATTTATTTTTGAATGGAGATTTTCCCAACCAAGCCAGCCCTTTACTAAGGAATTGTTACGTTATTATGGTCATGGGGAGTGAGGTGGGGTAGCAACAACCTCATTTTTGGTTTATTGTTTCCGAAAGCTTTCTCATGGAATCCACTGAATCCTCAGAACAGCCCAGAAACAGATCTCTGCTCAGGAAACCAGATTTCCTGCTCCAAACAAGCGGGAGGTGCCCAGGGATACAGAGAGGCCTCTAATCTGATGGCTTAGCCCAGGGCTTCTCAGCCCTCTTACGAGGGACATTTTGGGTTGGATCATCCTTTGTTGTGAGGGAGGTCTTTGTGCATTTTGGATGTTTAGCAGAAAGTTTGACTTCTGCCTGTTAGATGCCATAGCATACCTAATCTTCAGAGTGGGGGTGGGGCAAAATCATCATTGGTTCCGAAGCACATTTACCAGCAGGCCTGAGGTCACTGCTACAAATCTGGCGTCCAGCCCTGCTCCTCCTGCTGCTGGGCTTCCTCTTCACTCTGCCTCTTGCAAATATGTTCATATATTCAGGACCAGCCTGGCTCGGCCTTCTGCTCCATGCCCTGGAACAGGACTCAGGGAGTCTTCGGGCCTTACTTGTGTTCCTGGACC
>PVIW01005880.1:0-97740 GCA_004026585.1 Noctilio leporinus
TGCTCAAGATACCAAAGTGGAATCAAGTCTATTATTGCAGCAAATGGAGACTTTTTTGAACAATGTAAAAAATAAATACTATATTTATGTATTTACATATAAGAATACAGTTATTTAAAAATACAACACTTTTATGGTATGTCATTTATTTTACTAAAATTTTGCCACCTTATTGCACGCACTCTGTATATATGTATATATAATTTTATGATATATATCATGTGTATAAATATACATACATGAGATCATAGGTCAGAGACTATTTATTACAGTACATTTGAAGATTAAACTCTACTGAAAATTATTTCTGGATTTTGATATGACCCTGGCCCTTGGGGTCAGACCTTACTTACCATCAGCTCAATGTGCTCTGTCAGTAATAGGTGCAGTACAAAATATTTCCAACCACAGATATGCTGCTGCTTGAAATAACATTTGACACCTACACTAGCCTTGATATGACTGTACAATTTTGGGGATGCAGTGAATGACTATTAGGTGGAGAAAACAGCATGTCTGCTAAAAAGAACAAGAAGCTATAGCAAAGCAGTTTACCTGGTCAAGAGACACAATAAAACTTCAGAAGAAGAAAAAACAAGATCAAGGTAAACACCCTGGATGTGGGTGATTATTATCACTTTAACTGCCATTACCTGTGCCATTATCAGTGGGACAAACATGACCACAGGAAATGAGACTAAATTCAGAATCATGACAGCTTTTACCCACTGAGTCAGGAAAATTAAAGAGAAAAGCTAATCAAACACAAATTAAAACCCCAGATGGATCATCGAGCATTGATTCGTCTGTAAATACTGGAGCTGTACTTACATGAGGGTATTTTTTTAATTGCAGTTTCTCTCAAACATACTGTGCTGCTTTACACCTAAAAGCCATTGCACTTTGTAAAGTTTTTTGCTCATCCCCCAAAGATTTAAGAGGCTGGTTCAATCATTTCACTCTGGCCTCACTCAAATGTCAAACCCCATGACTACTTCTATGATCACCCTTTTTCAATGTGTACCCACACCATTCCATATGACCTACAATATTTCCTACAACAGATAAAGAAGCCAAAGTTCCTTTATGGAACCAACAACTAAAATTCAAAATATAAAATGACACAGTATTGTTACATGTCAACTATGTATTAAGTGTATTTTTATTTGATATTTGTAACTTTATGAAAAATGTATTTGTTTCTGACATAATGCTGAAATTTACCAGGATTATAGACAATGTTCATCAGATAATTAGATTTTAATAAATACAACAAACAGAAGAGTGACATATAATCATCAGAGCACTTGATTCTCAAATCAATGGTAATACCAGATAACCAGAAAGATTACAAATAGAAGAGATTATAGATTATTGATATTTTCAAGAGAATTCAGGTAAAAGAAATTATATTTTTATGGTAATCACTGATACTCAGGACTACAAAATTGTATTCATATTCATATAACCTAAACAATTAAAATAATTCAGATACCTCCTTTATCTATTTAGGATCAAGGTTTCTCTTAATCTCCCTTTAATCCTGAATGCAGTTTTGTTCTTTCTTGCTTTCCTGGCATCTACAATAATGCATGCAATTCTCAGGTCGTCCAGTTTTTAAATCATATTCAGTCATGAGAATGTGTTATTTCAGCAATTCAAATTTCTAATTTGACTACATTTCAAGCCTACCCAGAAAATCCAACCTAGTCTCCTTATCTCAAGATTCTTACCTTCATCACTTCTGCAAAGTTGTTTTTTGCCCCAAACATACTATCTACAGTTTCTACTGATGTGTCCTGGACATTTTGGGGGTCCTTATTCAGCCTACCAGAGAAACCAGGATGCCCCTGGGTTGCTCCCTGCCCACTGTGGGCCCCTTTTAGCGCACAAGAAACACTCAGACATAGTTTATCCCAGTGTTTCAGACATGTGATATGTTCCCAGTGGACCTTTCACTACTCTGTCACCATAGGCTACTCCAGTGGGCATGAGCCTGGTAACTTTTATTCTTAAAGCTATACCCACGTCCATCCCCCATGCTCCTTTGCTGCATTCTGTGGTGCTGGAAGCTAAACTGCAATAACTGCATCAGTCAGGCTTCCTTGCCTTTTGACTTTGGCTGGTTTCCAACATTGGGAGACATTGGCAGGAAATCGAAGATAAAAGGAGTCCTGGCTGGTGTGGCTCAATGGGTTGAGTGCTGCCCTATAAACTGAAAAGTCATTGGTTTGATTTCCAGTCAGGGCCCATGCCTGGGTTGTGGGTCAGGTACAAGAGGCAACTGATTGATGTTTCTCTCTCTCTTTTTCTGCCTCCCTTTGCCTCTCACTGAAAATAAATTTTAAAAAGTTTTTTTTTTGAAAGGCAAAAATGGACTATTTAATTTTCTAGGTTCTGGAAGTGACTAGAATCTCTCCCATGAGTTCTTGGTCTCTTCTGACACTAAACAGTGGATTACAACGTGATCACTGTCCTGATGTCCTACATAGTGTTGCTCAGAGTACATGCAGCTTAAAAATCTGTGAAATTTGCCCTGGCTGGTGGCACAGTGGATAAGGCACCTGCCTGAGAACCCAAAGGTCACTGGCTCAATTCCCAGCTAGGGCATATAACCAGGTTGCAAGCCAGGTCTCCAGCCAGGTCCATGGCTGGAGGCAGATGAAAGGCAACCACACATTGATGTTTCTCTCCCTCTCTGCCTCTCTCCCTGCCCCTCTCTCTAAAAATAAAACCTTTTTAAAAATCTGTGAAATTTATTTTCTTTAGTAAGAAATTAAAAAATGAGTTTTGATAAAGTCCTCTGTAGAAGTTTTGTAGAATACTGGCTGCTAAAAATGTAATTGTTCCATAATTACTGAATCAATAAACAAAGCATCTTGGATTTGATATAGCCCATGTTGCTATTTTTTTTTCCAGAAACAATACTTGATTCTCTTCTGCATTTAATTCAGTGGTTATTTTTATTTTAAACATCATGTATTTGGTCAACACATTAGATATGTAAAGGTGTTGTTGATATTTCTTCTCACCATACGCTGCTGTGCATAGAATATTTCCACCCACAGTGTTGCCAGCACTTAAAATGGCATTTAACACCTAGACCACTCAATATTATTATAAAAGTTCTTGGGGATCTTAGGTGGGGTGGGGTGGTTATGGCAAAGGAATATTAAATTTCTGATAAAAAAAAATTCTACTGTAGAAGATATTAGAAAGAAAACCTGTGGAACTTGCTAAGAAGCAGTGAGTTTAGCTTAATGGAAGAGAATGAAATAAAAACCGAGACTAACAAACTTGGATTTGGGGATCACTACCACCTTAACTGTCTCATTAGAGTCATTTATCTGTTGAACATGCAGCATCAAAGCTAACAGAAACATATAACATGGAATAACATGAAGCTGGAGAAACCTTTGATATAACAAAAATGAGAAATAAGATGACTCATTCGTATGACTACGTAAATGTTATAGCCCCCTTCTAAATATGTATTTTTTGGAGAGTTTTTCTCAGTCAGGTGCTTTTAAGTAACATATTTTATAAACAGAAATTATGGACAAGTAAATGCACATATGAGCCCTTGCCCCATTGCCTATATGTATAAAACAGAATCTTTTTTAATCTTGAGCTTCTGAAATAATAAAACATGATGGGGTGAGAAAGTCTTTCGAAAACGTATTAAGGTAGTCATATTAAACAAACAGAAAGCTGGACCATAATAAAAAGATTTCCTATAATGATAAGTGAATATATCATGATTCACAGAACATATTGAAAGAAGGAATTCATTCTTAGCATTCAGTAGCAAAACCTCTATACTTAAGTGGTAATTTTAGGAAGACTATAATGTAAAACAAATGAATTATTTTGCAAATAATAGTAAGGGTTTTTACATCTGTGGTTATGGTTATTGTGAAGTACTGCTTGTGTGGGATACATCAGAGAAGCAACAGGGTCAGAAAATAAAGAGAAGTCGAGACAGCACTGGTTCAGGGGTTGTTTATAAACCAAGAGGAAGCCAGTCAGTGAAAGACAAATACCATATGGTTTCACTTATATTTGGAATCAACGAACAAAATAAATAAACATGCAAAACAGAAACAGTCACAGACACAGAAAACAGACTGACCGCTGTCAGAGGACCAGTGTTGGGTTCTAGGTGGGAAAAATGAAGGCATTAAGTGCAAACACAAAAAATCTCAAACACAGACAACAGTATGCTAATTACCAGAGGAAAAACGGGGTAGGGGGCAAACAGAAAAGGCTAAAGGGAGAATAAATAGTGATGAAAGGAGATGACTGGGGGTGGTGAACACACAATACAATATAGAGATGGTGTTTTATAGAACTGTTCATCTGAAACCTATATAATTTTGCTAACCAAAGTCACTCCAATAAATTCAATACAAATTTAAATAAATAAATAGAGTTAGGCAAAATTAGACATTTTCTTTGTGTATTTTTGAGGAGACCATACCAAAACTCAATAATACCAGTGCCTATGGATGGTAGGGAGCATGGAAATCCATCAGATATCTAGAATATTAACCATTCTGAGTGGTTTTAATATAAAAATGTGTAACATTGTCAGACTGCATATAATTTGGAAAGCTGAAAACCTGACATAGATCATTTTTATAGGCAAAATATGGTGGGCAGAGTTGGTGAATCAAACTGGAATAGTAAAGCTATTGCTAGAAAAGTGCTGACAGCAATGAGGCACCACTGATAACTCCAAAAAAGCCAAATGCCCAATGTAGCAAATCTGCCAGGAATGGGTGGGCTAATGCCCTGTGCATTTTGGTCTTCACCAGAAAACAGTAGGGGTCACAAATCCATTATGCAATGATAGCCTCTAAATGAGAAGGGGTCCTATATTTTGTGCCAGACTGGGATGGCACTTCACTGTCATGTCCATTCTGATGATGGATCTGGGTGACAATGACAGCAAACAGACAGTGCAGACTCACTGAACATCTTGATTCTGATCATTCTCATCTGGAGATGTGGACATCTACATAAGTGGCTCTTAAATCACTAGCTGTAAACTTTTTTCTAGTTTTTGGCCCAGAGAAGCATAAACATCTGCCAGCATAGGTTTCCAAATCCAGGCACCACTGGCAAAAATCCATCTCTAAGTAATGAGATTTATCCATTGGAATTTGATGAAAGCTATGAGAGTAACTTTCAGCTCTGCCAACTCAGCATAGTAACCTTGTGGACTTTCGGTTCTGTAAAGCTGGCAGTGCACTGAAATAGGTGCATCTGTATCAGATCAAATAGCCAAGTTATCAGTAAACCAGTCCTAAGTATTTGGGGGAATCTCTGTAACTCAAGAGACTTGTCATTTTCTTCAGATGATGAAGTTGGGGATAAAATTTCTGTAAGGAAACAGGTGTCAATTTTTTAGCTTAAGACAAGGCACTGATGGAACCAGGCCATCTCCACTCTTGGATATAACATTTCCATCAGATGCTTGTTGTGCTCTTCTCACACTGTTATTGTGGATTTCAAGTTGTGTCACCCAAAATTGAAATATCAGGCTGAGGAGTCATAAGGCCCCCTTGTTAGTATTCTAGTTTTACAAGAAAACTTAAGAATCAATTTGTAATTGCTTTTCAAAACAAATGTAAAAGGTAGCCCTAGAAAAGGGGCAACCAATTTATATGCTATAGGGACACCTTTCTTTGCTAAAAGACTTCAGTAAAATGATCAGTTGTAGGAAGTAGTATTCCCAAGAATTATGACAGCCATGAGGCAGAAAGTATGCTACAGCTTGCCAGACTATTGACAGCAACCACTCAAAGTAATGTGATGTGTAGATTAACTCATCAAATAGAATACCCAATATTTTCTCCAACACCCAGTAAGAGTCTAAGCTTCTCTGTTGGAGATGGGAGTGGAGCTGAAGAGGCAGCAGTGTTTCTATGACTCCTGGAGAAATTAAGTACTGTGAATCAGCCCATGTTGTCTCAAGAAAATTTTTGGAGAACAAATTCTTGCTGACTGGAGTATACCATTGTTAGCCAGGCCTGCTGAGACCAGGGCTTCTGCCTTTCCAGCTAATGAAGCATTATCTATATAGTGAATGCTTTGGACATTGGTGGGTAGAGACATTTCCTATAAATCCTGACAGTCCTACATACACACACACACACACACACACACACACACACGACAGATGCCTAGGAGTTTGTCCCTCTATCACTTCTCTACATGGGCCTTTTCTGATCCAGAGAATACTTCTGGTACAGATGGGATGGAAAAGTACAAGCAATGTAATGCCTTTGTTCCTCCTATGCATTCAAGTGTAGAAGCAACAACAGTGGTGCATTGAATTGGCCCCCATAGGCCTCTACCAAAGAGATTATGTAAACTTTGCTTTTCTACTATGGAGACTACCAAACTCCATCAGCTAAATCTAAGATGTGCCTTTTCTCTACAAGATTAAGTATAAAGATGACATGGGTGACAGAGCCTCCTTATATAAATTTAATAAGCAATTACTTACAAAGTGAATACTTCAGTTGGTTTCTGTTTTAAAGAATTCCACGAAGAGAAAATTTTTGGGCAGGGAGGATATTTGCTAACATCTTTCAAACTGAAGCCACTGATATTATAATGGATTCTGCATGTTTGAATATTCTGATTTTTCATATGTGTAGGAATCCACAATGAATAGGCATTTGTTGTGGTTAGGCAGAGATATGTGTGTTTTGTGTTAATCAAGTTAGATTTTTATTATTGTTTATTTTTATTTGGTTTCAGTTTTAGCATAGATAAAAAATTTGCTTGTATTTGTATTTGTATTATAAAGTTGGCAGCAAATGCTTCCAATTGACATTACTTAACAAGAAGAAGAAATAGAAGAGTGAGCCTAAAAATTGGAGTTAAAAATCCAAAAGCATAATATTGACTGTTTTTGTAAAGCATATTTTGATAAGTCAAACTACATGACTTATGTTTTGGCTTGAGAGTGCCTGGCTAAGGTGTTGGCCAGCAAAACATCCTTTTGAGTACAAAAATATTTTAGTGTGAACTATGTAAAACCAAGGAACAGTGCATCACAGAAGTCACCAAGAGAGTAAGGATGTAGGTTAACAATTCTATATGAATCACCAGACAATTCCCTTCTCTCTATCCCTAGCTTGCTTAAGGAATGATCAGTAAAATGTCCGTCTCACTTATCTCTTTCTGCACTTGCTTATGCTACAGGCTTGTTTACCTCACCGCAAGCTTATTGCTTCCATTTCTGGGGCAGACCACAGGAATCTGGATTTTGGGTAGGCACCACAGGAAATTCTGAAGAATAATTAAGATTGAGAAGCATTCTTCCGCTTCTATAAACTTTCACCAATGTCCAATTGATTTTAACATAGTATCTATCCCAATTACATGACCTATATTTTGGCTCCTAACATGACACTCTTCAAATGAAGTATCTTCACTTTCTCAAATAGGCACTTATTATCTAAGTCTGGCAACACTAATTACTGTCTGAGGATAAGGGCCAACTTAAACTAAATCAGTGTCTTTCAAATTACTGAAAGAAAAATGTTCTTCTGAAATAGCTACCTGAAGCTATTTCTATAAATTTGCAGGCTGTGTTAATACCACCTCTCTGGTTCAAAAGATCACCAGGCCAAGATTTTATTTTGTTTGTAGTTTAGTTGTTGTTTCTCCAGTTTATTGATATATAAGAGATATATCACATTGTGTAAACTTAAGGTATACAACATAACAATATATGTATATATTGCAAAATGATCACCACAAATAAGTTAATATTTTTGCCACCTCACACAGTTACAAATTATTTTCCTTGTGACGAGGACTTTCATGATCTATTCTCTTAGAGGACTTTCATGATCTATTCTCTTAGCAACATTCTAAAATACAATACAGTATTATTAACTGTAATCATCTATATTCATTATGTTGTACATCCCCATAATTCATTTATCTTATAACTGAATGTTTGTACCTTTTCATCACCTTTGCCCTTTCCTCACCCACTAAGCCCCAATTTTTACAACAAATATGATCTCTGCTTCTATGAATTTAGCTTTATTTTGTTTTTTCAAATATAAATTTGTATAAATACAAATATTTTTTCATATGAGTTTGTGTAGCATTTGTCTTACTCTGTCTGATTTATTTCACTTAGCTTAATGCCCTCCAGTTTCATTCATGTCAACCCAATTCGAAGGAGGATTTCCTTCTTCATTAAGGCTAACTATTACACTGTATTTATAGTAAGCAATTTTGTCTTGTTCCTGATTTTAGAGAAAGGATTTCAAACTTTCACTATTAAGTAGGATGCTAGTTGTGGTCGTGTCATAATATATACTTTATTGTGTTGAAGTATATTTCTTTTATAGACATAAACATGAACCAATGTTGAATTTTGTTCGATGCTCCTTCTGAATCTATTGAGATGATCATATAATTCTTTTTTTTATTCTATTAAATGTAGTGTTTTGCATTTATTATGATCAGAGTGTAAACATTCTTCTTACCCTGTTAAAGCTGCCATTCCTGGTCTGTATAGTCCCAGGAGTGCTTTATCTTCACTTACATGCTCCAGGATTTTCACAGTCATGTCTTCTTTGTGGATGGTTACTAGTTGGTATTCTTTGAGGGGAACTAAAGTCAGAAATGACCTGTTTCCATCTTGATATTATGACCTATGTCTCCCCCAGGATCTTATTTTTAAAGTGTCCAAATTTTAGTCATGTTTCTTTGTCAGCTAGCAGAAGAAAATGTAAACATCCTTGAGAACAACTTATTTCATCTCAGGTTTAATATGTTTTAATTAATAAATTATTGAAGAAGATAAGATGCTCAGAGCCAGAAACAAATGCAGTAAAAAACACAGTAAGAAACAGAAAAAAACAGCAGGAACAAAAATGACAGCAGTAGATACTCACAAAACTACTATTACTGCCATAATCTGGCACATTATATATAAATTAATTATATTTACTATGGTTAAATGGATATAAAGCGAAATTGGGCATGTGTTTAAAGGACAAGAAACTTTTTTTTAAATGATGAGTATGCCAACATTTATTAAAAATAACAGTGTTCCTTCAAATATGCATATCTATTCTCCTTAATCACAATGCAAGAAAAGTCAATGAAACACACCTAAATAATCTTTTTTTATTGTTGTTCAATTACAATTGCCCCAATTTTTCCACCATTGCTTTCTCTTTCCCTTCCCTTTACATAACTTTCTCAATGTAAAACCTTAGGCTTCCTTCTCATTCCCTGAAAAATCCTCAAAAAAGAAAGAAAAAAAAAAAAAAAATGCTTGCACCTTTCCCACAGTCACCCCCCCATTCCTGTTGTCCCTGCTCATGGTCATTCATATGTGTTCCTTGATTAGACCCTTCCCCTTCTTTTCTCCCTTCTCCCCTTCCCTCTCCCCCTTCCCTTCTGGTCAATAAAATAGGACGCCTTGCCTAACAGTTGGGCTTCCTCTTCAACTTCAGACAACTTTGCTTTCAGTTCTCTGATGGTGGCTCTCCTTTGTACTTTTTTGGTGAAGTATTTGTTAGGTGTCTCTAACTTGGACAGCCTGCTCTAAAGCTGCTGGATATTTCGCTGATGGAGAATTTCTCAGTCTTTTTCCTGCTGCGCATGCTGCTGTTGGTATTGAAACCTGCCTTGCAAGGTCTTTTCCTTCTTGTTGGTCGGTTTCCTGAGCATGCTTATTTGACAACGCAACTGTGTTGGATGCCCATTCATCCCGTAATTTACCTAATTCCTGGATTTTTTCTGTTGTCTTTTGTGTGAAAATCAGTTGCCTAGTAACATCCTCTAGAGATTGCATCAATGATAATCTTCTTTCTTTCTACATTTCCAACAGCTTGCTAGAAATTCTTTTATTTCCACATCATTTCCAGGTAAAAGTTTTAGGCAGAGGTGTATAAGAGGCTTAAAGAGAGTGACCTCTACCACATTAAAAAAGGCAGGAGAGCTATCCAAAACAGCAGCTGGAGAAACTAACTGTAGCAAAAACCTTAAAATCTCTTAGGCTTGTTCTTGAGCGCACTGCTGAAGGAGATCTGTATATTTTTGCAGGAAAGCTAGGAGGTCTACCAAAAGACCTTGCCGGAATATTAAACTCTGAAATCTTCCTCAACTATGACAAGATTGTACTGGAAAAATGGATCAGTATCATCAGGCAGATGGATAACTAAATCCTCCCCTCGCTGTCTCTGCACTTGACCTGCAGTGGGAGGAGCGCTGGAACAGGGCCAGCTCATGCTGGTCATGGCCTGACAGCTGCCCTACAGGCCTGGCTGGCTGTACTGGCTTGCACGGGGTCTGGGCCTTGCTGAGGTTCAAGTTTGGTGCTGGACCAAGAATAAGAAACTTTAAAATGACCAACTCTATTTGGAATTATACTAAATAGACTTTTTTAAAACATAATAAAGATGTTTTGTTAGTTTATTTTGTTCACTAGATTTCAAATATAGGTAAAGTCATATGGCATTTGTCTTTCTCTTGCTTATTTCATAGAGCAAAATACTCTCCAGGTCCATCTATGTTGCCCCAAAAGGTTAAGATTTCCTTCTTTTTAATGGCCAAGTAATATTCCACTGTGTAAATGCACTACAGCTTTTTTATCCACTTATCTACTGATGGACACTTGGGCTGCTTCCAAATTTTCCCTATTGCAAATAGTGCTGCAAGAAACATAAGGGTGCATATATTATTTCTAATTAATATTTTGGGTCAGGTCTGTCAGAAAAAATCCAGCCATTATTAATCTAACAGGAGCAGTTTATGCAATATTGTTGTAACCTCACAGCCAAGGAGAGTGCACTGGAAGGCGCACGTGTGAACAATGATGATTTCACTGAACTGGTCAGTGCAGGTGGTAGAAGCTCTTGAGTGAGCATGTGTACTGTGTGGCCATCTCATTCAAAATGACTGGGCAAATAGAGCAACAAATCTGCATCAAATTTTGCGTTAAGCTTGAACTTTCCCTCAAAAGCTATTCAGATGATTCAGAAGGCCACAGCTATGGGCAGCTGATGATCAACAGCTTCATTGTGATGACTCGTCTGCTCCTGCATCACATTTCATTCCGTTTTTTAGTGAAATAGCAAATCACCCAGGTGATTCAGCTTCCCTACAACCCATATTTGGCACCCTGTGACTTCTGGCTTTTTCCAAAACTAAAATCACCTTTGAAAGAGAAGAGATTTTAGATCATTGATGAGATTTAGGAAAATATAATGGGGCAGCTGATGGCAATTGGGAGAACTGTGTGAGGTGCCAAGATGCCTATTTGAAGTGGACTGAGGCATTATTGTCTTATGTACAATGTTCCTTGAATCTTGTATCTTCTTCAATAAATGTCTCTATTTTCCATGTTATATGGCTGGATATCTCCTAGACAGACCTCTATTCCCAAAAGTAGAATCACTGGATCATAAAGTAGTTCAAACAGGCTCATAGACACAGAGAACAGACTGACAGCTATCAAAGGGAAGGGGCTGGGAGGTTGGGTGAAAAAAATTAAGAGAATAAGAAAAAAATAACAATAAACATGTACAGCAGTATGGTGATTTCAAGAGGGAAAGAGATGTGTGTAGAAGTAAGAGAGGGTCAAGGGGTAATAAATGGTGATGGAAAGAAACTTATTGGGGTGTTGAACACACAATACAATATACAGATAATGTATTATTGCACTGTACGCCTGAAACCTATAAAATGTTGTTAACCAATGTCACCCCTATACACTCAATAAAAAATAAAATATTGAATACATTCACCATAACATAGAAATAAGGAGAGAATTAATCAATTAGAAAAGAAGAGGAATGGACTAGTCAAGGAATGTGTATGCATGACCCTAGACATGGACCACCATGGTTTTAGGATTGACTATGGGAGTAGGCAGTAAGCTGGGTGGATGAGGGCAAATGGGGGAAAATTGGGATAACTGTATTAGAATAATAATAATAATAATAATATTTTTAAAATAGTTATTTAGTGACACTTAAAAAGAAGACATTTCCAAAGCCTCTCTACAAAATATAGTACATAAAGACAAAAAGAAATTATAAAAAAGAAATTAAACATGAAGCAACTTACATTGATACCTAAAGGAAGCATTCCAGAAAGAGTGAAGAGATAAAGGGGCAGGTGTGTTCCCCATTGAATTAATAACAAAGATTTTCCTAATGACAATGAGACATGAACCCACAGATTTGTGAAGCCTAATTAACATTAATCAGAATGTAAGAAAAGCATACAAAAGAAAAAAGAAAAAAGTATACATTTGATAAAAACCAAAGAACACCAAAAACAATAATAAATTTCCAAAATTAGCACTAGAGAAATGATATTTACTTAAGTGTGTGGCTTTTTGGTCTGTTTGATGTATCAGAGCTATGTTAAACTGCCCCAAATGACTGAGTTTTGTTTATTGCTCCATCTATATATTCTTTTTATCCTTACTGTATTTGTTTAGAGATTTTATTTATTATTTTTAGAGAGAGGGGAAGAGAGGGAGGAAGAAATGGAGAGAAACATCAATGTATGGTAGCCTTTCACCTGCCTCCAGCTGGGGACTTGGCTGGAGATCTGGTTTGCAACCTGGGTATGTGCCCTGACTGGGACTTGAACCAGTGACACTTGGATTCAAAGGCCGGCTCAATTCATTGAGCCATGCCAGCCACGTATCCTTACTGTATTTTAAAGTAATTTGATATGTTACTGTTGAATTGAAAACTTTATTATTATTAAAAATCCACCTTAAATATTAAATTTTATATTAAAGTGTTTTTTATCAGATGTTAAAACCAATTATTGCTTTAATTTCATGTATTTGTATTATCCTACATATTTCAATCTTTTCTTTGAATCATTACACTCCTTATCTATTAAATGTTACTCTGGTAAATAACACATAACATTTAAATTTTTAAAAACCCAGGTGATAATTTTTATTTTTTTCACTGGTGCATTTAGAGACTTCATATTAACTGTTGATATATTTTATTTTTAATCAAGATAATAATTTTCTGCTTTCTATTTGTGATACCTATTCTTGGGTTCTGTTCCTCCCTTTTTTGCTTATTTTAGATTGATTTATTTTTTTTTAATTTATGTTTTTCTCTAAATTTTTTGAAGTTGTATTTCCCATCCATTAGTATTTACACTAGTATTTAATGAATGTGTACTAAAATTATTAATGTCTGAAATTGACCAATATCTTTACCCTTTTCCAAAACAATATGAGACCCAAGAACACTCTTTGGTCTCTCAAATTATATACTTTAGCTTTGAAGTTTATTTCTATTGATTAAAGGTGAGGGCAGGGGCCCCTGTGGTCATTGTGGTGTATGTATCTCAGAGCATACATTAGATTGAAGATAAAATTTTACATATGCATACTTTATAAATTATTTTCATTAAAAATAGTTATACAAAATAGAAAATTATGTATATGAAGTAAAAATTACCATTAGTGACTTAAATGTTATTATATTGCAATTTTAAAATATCAGCTTAGATGCATGTTATATTGCAAGTATATACATAAGAACACTTTTTCTACAAAACATAATATAAAATCATATTATGCAATAACTAGTACCCTTTTCCCACTTAATATGTTATGGAAAATGATCCATATCACTTGCAGAACTCTGTCATCTATGTTTAATGACTATATATATATATATTTTTTTTTATTTTAGCAATTTTATTATTTATTTTATCATTGAATGTATTGATATGTAAATTGTTTCTTTCATTTTTCTAAAGAAAACATCCATTGATCATTTGAACAATTAGTAAAAGTTATCAATAATTATGTTAACAGTAGTTATATTGAGAGAACAGGGTGGGTATATATCTTTTTCATTTCCTATAGGGTATGTTCTAATATTGTTTGAATTATTTAAAATAGGCATGGATATTTAAAACCACAAAAAAACACTTCTAATAATTAGTGTTTGTTATAATCTTATTTAGATTTATCATTTATTTACATAAAAATGTTTCAGTCTTCATGGTTTATTCGTTGTTTTTGAGAAAAAAAAAGATAAAGAAGAAGTATAAAATGTAACTCTCAAAACAAAGTATAACTATAAAAATAAACAAGTCTTTCATTATACATAGAAGGCTAACACAGTTAATCTGTAGGTGATAAGTGACATTGCCTTTTATTTTCATAAGTGGAAAAATAGTTTATGTATTAAACTCAGAGTAAACATCCTGTCTGCTGTTGCAATATTGAGATCTGCTTCCTTTGTCCCATCTCATTCTGGCCCTCTGCTCATCACCTGGTCCTGCCATCTAACCAGAACTATGGAACCAAAGACACCAGGACTGTTGAGCTCTAGTCCTGACCTTTGCTCTTCACCAGAGGAATTTAACGAAACAAACACAGGTAAAATCACATACTACTATTATTGCTAAGTAATGCCTTTATTTGATGAGAAAATATTATAAACAACAAAGCTGATGGCCCGATGCTCTTAAGAGTTGAAAATCCTTTGCTTTGATGAATGAATTTAAGTTTCCCCTTCATTAAGTGAAAGAGATTTAAGTTTCAGACAATCATTTTTTGGTGCTAATATTTGCAGTTGGGTAACATTTTTTGGAAAAATGTTATTGCCTTGGTGATTGTGCCTTCTGCTTCACTTTCACTGAAAAACTACATGCGGTATGTTGCCAGGAGGATTTATCTACCTAATGAGAATTAGATTGTTTTTCTCATGCTCTTTTAATTAAGATTAAATTCAACTATATAAGAAATAGAGACAAGTATTTAAAATAATTTTTGTATTTCTACTCTTGCTTCTGCAACCAATGTCACTTCTGATGCTATCTGGCCATTGTACTTTTGCAATTTCTATTCCACACTGCTATTACTATTACCATTACAAAAATAATTTATTGCATGATTATTGTTTTAAGCACTTATGCTATTGATTTATAGGCATAACTTAATCTTCACAATATACCTATGAATGAATACATCTATTTTATAGATGAATAAATATATTTTATAGATTTAAAAATTATTTTTTAAACTTGCTTATAAACATAAAACTTCCTTAGAAACCATTTAAAACTTTCTTCTAAATATAAAATGAAATCATTTTTATTTCTAACAAGATTTTCAATTAGATATTTATATATTATGTACATATATATTAATTATAGTTATTGAATGCATTTTTTTCTTAAATATTTTCTAGAGTTTTGTGAGGAAAGTGTTACATACTCAGATCTCAAAATTCATTGTTCTTCAAATACTCAGGAAAAAAATATAACTAGGATTTCGAAGACAAAAGGTAAAAAGTATTTAAAACTGTAAATTCCTCTTATTAAAATTTATTTATTTATTTTTAGAGCAAGGGAAAGGGAGGGAGAAAGAAGGGAAAAGAAACATTGATCAATTGCCTCTGGGTCCCTCCCACATGCCCCAACCAGGGACAAGGCTGTAACCCAGACATGTGCTCTGACTGGGAATCAAACCTGAGCCATGCTGATCAGGGCTAGATTCCTTTTCTTTAGAGGGTCTGAGCATTTAATATTTTAATGAGCTAATCATAACAACAAATGTTCCTACACTAATCTCTGAGTCAAAATTCATCTCTTATACCAACAGTATTTAATTGTCATACTGATCTAAAATGGTGTGTTAAGAACAAATAAGACTAAATAATGAACCACTGATGGCCACAGAGGTTAAGAATGATGTACCATAGCCGTAAAACAAACAAAAAAAAGTTTCATATATAATTTCCCAGCTTGATATTTTAGACTCAACAAAAGGTGTGTCCCTTTAATGTCTCCATATTTCTAAAAACAACATGGATTTTTGAGGCATTTCATGGTAAATTGATTTTTATCAAAACACAGAATATTTGTTGAGGCCAATAACTAATATAGGTGTTTCATTTTTACATAATTCTGCAACAAAATTGAGGAAATCATACTATTAAAAATTTGGAGAGGGTAAAAAATTAAATTTCTGGTAGCATTTCTGAAACGTCTTTTATAGTATATGAAAGATGTCTTTAATAGTACCATTTGCTAGTTCACAAACAACCCATCCATACATAAAATATTCATATTCCCTAGATATAACCAAATCTGTCAAAAAATTGTTAGAGTTCCCCTCACAGGCTGGAGATATTTTTCCACAATGTGTTGCTCCCATAAGCTTAGATTTCAGTCCAATTAAAGTGGGTTGAATATTCCTGACCAAAATGTCTAATCCTAACTCTTGAATTTCCATTGATAATATAGCACCCCACTTCTCTCCCTGGACAGAATCTCCATGGTTCCTTACTACAGTGCTATTTGCCTTCCTTTATTTAATTGTTCTGATGATAGCTGCGATTATGATAGCTAAGGGTATGTACTTTTCAGAGTTACTTAATTAATTTGTTTTAAATTATGACAATATAATTTTTAAAAGCCTTAAAATTTATTGTAAGGATTTCTTCATGCTATTTTTCTCATTTGTTATTTTAATTATATAAGAGTAATATTAGCCCTGGCTGGTAGTACAGTGGATAAGGTGCTGGCCTGTGAACCCAAAAGTCACAGGTTCGATTCCCCAGCCAGGGCACATAACAAGGTTGCAAACCAGGTCTCCAGTCGGGTCTGTGGCTGGAGGCAGGTGAAAAGCAACCATACATTGATGTCTCTCTCCCTCTCTGCCTCTCTCCCTTCCCCTCTTTCTAGAAATGATTAAATAAAATCTTTAAAAAAAAAAAAAGTAATTTTATAAATTCAGTTTTTGAATTTTCAGTAATAGCATTGGACCAGGTGATCTTACAAAATAAATCAGTGAAGAGATAAACATTTTGATAAAAAATAAGAAATAATACTAGCATTCTATATTTCATCATATTATTATTGACATTAGACTCACCAAGTCTGAGATGTAATAAAACATGAAAATATTTACAGGACATCAAGTCAAATTATTTTATTTTGTTTGTTTATTTATTTATTTTAGAAAGAGGTTAAGGGAGAGAGAAAGAGAGGGAAAGAAGCATCAATGTGTGATGGCCTCTTGCGGTCACTCAACTGGAGACCTGGCCTGCAACCAGTCGATTACCCTGACTGGTAATAGAACCGGCAACCCTTTGGTTTGCGGACCAGCACTCAATCCACTGAGCCACACCAGCCAGGGCTCAAATAAGTTTAAAGAGAGAATTTAATAGAGGAAAGAAAAGCTGGAAAGATGGTGGGCACATATTCATCAAAAAATGAAACCCAAGGATCAGAATATTAAAGAAAACATTTAACTTGATTAATAGTATTTATAAGAACCTTCAGCAAATAATATCCTTTATAGAGAATAATTAGAATTATTTTCAATATAATCAGGAAGACAAGCATGATTGATATTAGTCAACATATTTTTGGATGTCCTAGCCAAAGAAATGCAATAATAGAAAAAAAAGTTATTTAGATATAATGTAAATATTGAAAATTAAACAGTAAAATTATTCAGAGATGGTTTGTTTTCTGATCTAGATATTTCAAGAAAATATACTGATAAAAAAACACTCAAATTTTTAAGAAATGATAAGAAAGCTAATACAAAATTAACAGCTTTTTAAATATACAGCAAGTTATTTATAAACACCCAATATTTAGTTCCATAGTTTGACTCTTATTGACATTTTTTTTAGATAGCTTAAAAAACACCTAGCACATGACATTTTCAAATGAACTTTTATCTTTTAACCCTGGCTCTTACCAACATCAACATCAAGAAAAAAATCAGATACTTTAATACTGCTGTCTCCCTTAAAACTTAATGTCAATGAAATGAATCTAAGAGTGATCTGTGGTATCTATCACTGATTTTCTCAAGTTAGTGACTTACTATGCTTCTCTATATGTGCATTACAACCATCTAATGCAAGACAATTAACTTTGTCTTAATAAGCAAGAGAGAAAAAAGCAGTTGAACCAACAGAAGTATTTCCCTGCATCAAATAAGCTAATCCTATCTGTGAATTTCCAATTAGAGGAGAGATATTACAGCCACATAATAAGTGAGCCAGGGATGAAAACAATTGACCGAAAAGGAAGGCAAATTCTGTAAACAAATAAGAACATTTCACTGTAATAATTTGAGTCAAGCACGGCTTGCTTATCCAATGATGCCTTAGGGTTTAGCTTCATTATTTGGCTTCTCATTTTAAGGACAGGACACTGTTAGACATTTCTCATTCGTAAGATTGCCAGGAGTCAGATCCAACTCAATGGCATATAATACACACATTTTCCATGAGTTAGAAAAGTTATAGGTCCATATTCAACTAACATCAGATCAGTGACTAGCATCCATTATAGGAGAAAATGTTTAAAATAGGGAATAATCCAGTTTATGGAACAGATATGGTAGACTGCAAACTTGAGGGAATGGAAAATTGGTGATACTTTCTTTGGTTTCATTGAACCACAAGAAAAATTCTTAACTTCAGTACTCTAAGTGGTCTAGTAAGGGGATGATGCAGCAATATTTTTTTCATGTATTCCTCTGAGCCCAGCAACGCATTTAGAGTAATATGGTCCACAGAATTTAATGTCACTATGAGAGGTGTCTGCACTTGACCAAATTGAAATCCTTTGTCCAAAACAACAAATTACATGACTTTGTATTTGGACTGGATAAGACCTTGATAAAGCAGGCATTCAGGCAAATTTTTTTCTACAATCTGTGTCAAATTTCCCAAGTCCCTTGGAAGTAACCATAGATCATCAGATTAAAATAAATTCAAGCTAGGAACATTCCATTCACCCTTTATTTTGAAAATTCAAACCTTGTCACCCAGAGATCCATATCCTTCTAAATAAAATAACACATCCATGTGAAATGATGTGGGTTAAAGTTTTCATATTTGAAGATAGTTATAAATAGAACTATTAAGAAAAATGGTATAATTTTATAATCTTTTCATTTTAATGAGCTTGCATTTCAGGATTTAAACAATTTATAGTCTCTGCAGATGGCTGAAAGCGTAGCATTATTCAAGCTGTATGTTGGACGTAGTAACTCTAGAGCATCTTAAGGAAAATGTTGACAAGAACTAGAGACAGAGCTTGTAGAATATTGTAATTGTTCAGCATTACAGGAAAATGTTATGGTATTGTAAAGAAGGGAACAGATACATGAAGCAGCACAGTAATAGAACAAATACTTTGTGATTGATTGGATGTGGGCTATGTCAAAAGTGTTTGTGTGAAAGATAGCTTTCATTATGACTTGACTTTTTGATGTTTACTAATTGCTTAGAATGTGACCATCTGTGAAAACTTGAAATTATTAATATACCTGTTATTCATAAATATCCATTATCAGTAAAAGTTAAATATTTTAATATCAGTTACATGTAAATAAAAATTAATAGTATTTCTTCAGTTAATAATAAAAATGATGAATAAAATTGTATTTAAGAAATTCTAGATTTTAATTTTATCTGTAGCCCCAAATATTTGAAAGAGATAATAGTCTTAAAATATTTTTTCTTTTGCAAATCTTATGACTTTTAGTCCAGTATCTGCAAGGGACTAGAGAGGTACAGGATCCAAGCACTATGCCAAATGAGACTGCACATTAAAACATGCTATCCCAAAACAGAGGTATGTATTGCACTGTATCACATGTAAGCTGTTTAAATCTGGACATACATATACAACTAATAGATATGAGGTCAAAGTTACATAACTTCAGTGTACTTAGCAGATAAATGTTCATGTATCAGAACTTCTCTTAGAGTTATGGAAGATAATTAAAAACAATAATTTAAAAATTATAATACACTAAGTAACCACAGGCAACAGGTCATCTTTGTGCATATAACTTTCAAAATTTTTTAATTATAATTTACATACAATATTACATACAATAAGTTTTCGGTGTTTAACATAGTGATTCAACATTTACACACCTTATGATGTATGTGATCACCATAATGTTTAGTAACCATCTGTCACTATACAAAGTCACTACAATATTATTGACTGTATTTCTAGTGCTGTACATTACATCCCTATAGCTTATTTATTTTGTAAGTGGAAGTTTATACATTTTACTCCCCTTTACTTTTTTCACCTATTCTCCTACCTACTCTTTCTCTAGCGATCATTCATTTTTTGTCTGTATCTGAGTCTGTTTGGTTTGTTTGTTTGTTTAGCTTTCCTCTTTTTTTTTTTTTTTTTAAAGATTCCATATATAAGTTAAATTGTATGATTTTTTTTGTTTCGAAAGGTAAAAGGCCCTTCTTTGAAGAAAATTGACTTATTATTCCTGCTGAAAATAAAACTTAGCAGCAAGGAAATTCTTCTGAAGTACTGAGTTCCAGTCTTATCAAGCAACACAAATAGTAAGGAAGAACTGGAAGTGTATGGCATGATACTTTCTTATACAGAAGATAATTATAAATAGAGACTTTTTAACATCTTGTGTTCATGTAATCACATATTATAATTGGTGATCTCTTAACCAAACATAACATATCAAAATGTGAATTTAAAGTTATTGTGTAATTTTTTAATTTTAAATATATTTACATAGTGATGTAAATATACAATACATAAAATTTTATTTACCCTTGTAAATAAATGGGGGGAAATATTATGTAGGACATACAAACTAAAGGGAATCTAGTCACAATTGACACCTAAAATGTAGTTAATATTTATTAATTGCTTCTAATATTTCTGGCAGCAGTACCTCAGTGATTACATATGTTAAAGCATATACAGTCCCAATATCCTATGAGGCAGTACTACCATTATTGCTATCATAATAATAAAGAATCCAAGGCCCAAAGAGGATGAGAAATTTTTCCAAGGTCATATAGCTAGTAAGAAGTAGAACCAAGATTTAAGCCAAGGAGAGACTTTCTCTACAGACCATGAACATGATCATCCCCAGATGACCCTAGAACAATAAATCACATCAAACCGAATTGTATGAATATTGCTTCTATGGGAACAGGACTGTTTATACAAGAGAATTTACATTATTTGCCCCTGAATGTATCTTTCTGAGAAGAAAAGGTGATTTTTTAAAAAATTCCAGAATCAAATTTCACAATAGCTGTTTATAAGGATGACTACTTTTATACTAATCACTCTTTGGAATATATAAAAAGAGATTAATGCAAGTGATACTGTTGGACTCTAACAGGCATAAAGAATACAGATCTTTATTGTTTAGTTCTCCTTTACTATGTGGTGATTGACTCTATGCTGTTTCTCTTTATTCGTCGCATTCAAGCTTCGTTATTGCCTCCAATAAAGACTTCACACAGTATGGGTGATTGTTAATTTATGGCATATATGCAGACAATTTCCATATGGTGCCCTTGGAAGGCACTCTTCATGGTTACAACATTCTTTCCCTACTAAGGCTGGACTCCACTTTGAATAAGTTTCAACAGAGCACATCTGAATGTCTTTCCCAGTTGTATTGTTAGCTACATATGATGCTTCAAACTGAACCTATATAGACAGAATATCAGTGAATGCTTTCAAAAAGAGCAAGTAAAATATATTCAAAAATAAAGTTAGGAACAGGATACAGTCACACTGTTTAAAGAAACAGAACTAGAAATGGGAGCTGGATACCTGTGATACAGATAATACTTTTTAAATAATAATGTTGGGGTAACATTGAATAATAATTTACTTTTGTAGTGATCCCATAGACTATAAAAGGGTAGTTGGCTACCCTCCCTTCATGTATGTTTAGAAAATATCTTATATGCTGAATGGATATTCCCTGAAATAAAGAAGAATGTTGGCATCTCAGGAATAAAGCAGTAGCTATGACAATAATAAAGTATCTGTTTTTCTTCAGAGTTTATTGACAACAGAGCTCCTGAATTTTATAGGACTTAGGATAGTCAGAATAGTATTCTCTCTACCCTAAGAGTAATTCTGGCTCTTTGTTGACAAATTTGTGCCCATTGTGTTAACATTATAAGTAACCCCATTTTTTAAAGTCCCATGGAAATATACACCAAAGTATATTTGTGGGTCCAAGCAGTTGTCTCAGTCACCATGTTATAGAATAAATTGGAGTTTTGAATAGTAAGCAAGTTTAAAATTAATTTTCAAAACTGTATGGAATAGTTTGGTTTCTTATGTGGTCACAGATGGATGGCCTCATCACATTGACTAACCTATCCTCCCCTAATGTTCTACTTTTCCACCTGTTCAGCCCAGCTCTTAAAAACTCTTCTGGCCCTGGCTGGTAGCACAGTGGATAAGGCAACAGCCTGCGAACCCAAAGGTCACAGGTTCAATTCCCCAGCCAGGGCACGTAACCAGGTTGCAAACCAGGTCTCCGGTAAAATCTGTGTCTGGAGGCAGGTGAAACACAACCATACATTGATGTCTCTCTCCCTCTCTGTCTCTCTCCCTTACCCTCTTTCTAAAAAATAATGAAATAAAAATCTTAAAAAAAAACAAAAACCTCTTCCACCTATTTTTCCGGAGTTGAAGGCAGTATCTCTCCCTTGTTGCAGTCATTTGAGTAAAGTCTTCCTTACAAGCTTAATTCTGTTCAGTTAACATTTGAGGGACTTGGGTTAAAACTATTCACTAATTCTTTGCACCATTCTTGCAACATTTTCTTTAAATCTAAAATTATTTTTTGGCAATCTGCAAACCAAAAGTTCACTGGCTCAATTCCAGTCAGGGCACATGCCTGGGTTGCAGCCCAGGTCTCCAGCTGGGAACGTGCAAGAGGTAACCAACTGATGGGTCTCTCACATATCAGTGTTCCTCTCCCTCTCCTTCTCTCTCCCCTACCCCGCCCTGTCTCTGAAAATAAATAAATAAAACCTTTTAAAATAAAAGTACAATCTCCTCCCCTACTGAGGTTATTCATTAGTTTAAAAACTAGTAAAGATTGGCCTGCAAACCCAAAGGTCAATGGTTCGATTCCCCAGTCAGAGTACAAAACAAGGTTGCAAGCCAGGTCTCTAGTCAAGTCCTTAGCTGGAGGCAGGTGAGAGGCAACCATACATTGATGCTTCTCTCCCTTTCTTCCTCCCTCCCTGCCCTTCTCTCTGAAAATAATGAATTAAAAATTATTTAAATAAATAAAACCTTTAAAAAAAAACTATTAAAGAAGAAAGCAAAGTATTTCTACAGCAAACTGACTTCTGTATAAACTATAGCATAGATTAACCTCATAATTGATGAGGTAAAGTTAGCAAACATTTCAATCAATAAATGAAAAGATACTGCTTAAATTAAAATACCACTCTTTTGCCATATTAATGAGTTAATGGATGTAGTTAATGAACATTGCTGCTAAAATTATAAAAATGAAGCACTAGCTATTAAATATCTCTTATAACATAGTAGGGCTTTGTTTCCCAAAATAAATACAATCTGTTGTCTTATCAAATATTTCTCTTACTATCAATATACAAGAAAGAGAAACAAACAGAAGAATATACCCAACAATGCAGAGGTGCTATCAGCAACACAGGACTTTAAAAAACTTTAAGCACAAACAATTGAGTTTTCTCAGCAATGTAAATAGCAATCACACAACAAAAGTGAGACAGTATCAACCAGTCACATTAGTGAATTCTTATTTAATCTGCTTTAAAATGTAAAATCAGGGAAATGTGAACATGAATAAAATAGATGATAATATTAAGAAAGGATTGTTGACTTAGAGATAATGCTATGAAAATGCATTCACCTTGCAGAGATTTACACTGAAAGTTCACATAAATCATATGAAATCTGGGATTTTAAACTCATCTGGATTGGAGAATGATGTTTGTTAAAGTTGCATGATAGGCACATGACAATTCAACAAACTATTGTCTCTATACTACATAATGTTTAAAATTTGTTTCATAACAGAAAGCTAAAGAATATAAAAATATATTTCTTCTCCATTACTTCCTGGGTATGGAGAGCATGATTGAAGAGTTATTCTATAGAGCTAGTCACGGTAAGAAACAAGGTCATGACATGAAGCTAAACAATAAATGAAGAAGTAACAACAAAACATTTAGAAAGTAGAAATTAGTGGTTGGTCCACTGGTGGTAATTTTATCCTGAAATGAATTACTACGGTGAAGTCAAGGAATTTAGCATTAAGCAGAATATTGTAAGAATTAGAAGTAGCAAAGAGATCCAATTGAAAGTGAAATATATAAAATAAAAACTGTTATTTATTGTGTATTTTCCAAGTGCTAAGCACTTTTCATGTGCTAGGCATTTAATCCCACAACCACCCTATGAAATTATCGCCATTTGTCAGGCAGATCACCTAAACTGCAGAAAGCACATATATTTTGCCCAAAGTTTAACAGCTAGTAGTTGGAGGAGCTGAAACTTGAACATCAGCAGCCTGGCTTTAGAGTCTACACGCACAAACTCAGCTATGCCAGCCAGTGGCCATCACAGAAGAGGGTACGCCCAGTGGGTGAATCCATCAGTACTTAAGCACTTCTCTCTGACCCTGTGTAAATACTATGTCAGAGTCTTGATCAAGCTATCTAATTGCATGTACATGCTTGATGTTAAGTCACGGAGCCCTCAATGGTCATTGTCTAGAATGGACAGATGATACATAAGAAACACATCCTGTATGGCGCTTACCTGACGGTGTGGTTTCACAGTTTTAGTGGGAGCATATTAATTCACTTGAAATTGACAAAATTAAAATTTTTATCACAGAAATTGCATACAGTAATGATAGAAGGGAAAAGATCTCTTTTGATGTTGTTCTATAAAATAGATCAACATCAGAACCTGTGATTACACCGAATAGACAAGAAAGGGTGGAGCTGAATTGGTATCAGCCTCAGAAAGCAGATGATAAATTAGAGACTTTTGCTTTTTCTGTCCTCTTCATAGTACCAGGCTTCTTAGAACTCATGCATCTAGAGGTAAATTATATAGGTGTTTATTTTTAGCACCAACTTACCTGCTATATAAAAGACATTCTCACTTTGAATATATTTCTACCCTTCCCTATGCTTGGTAATTGTCCCAGTAGAAGTTTACTCGAGTCCCATGATACTGAACCTGTATTGTTAAATCAAGTTATAACAACTAAATACTTAGCAGAGCAAAAACAAGAATAAAATAACAGGAAAAACTTTGGTAATGGCTAATCCCCATAATCAGGTCTTCCAAAATTCTGAAGCTTCCTGAACAATTTAGTAATAATTAGGCATGTGCCAAGACTAATGTTCCAAATTTTGAAAGTCTGAGTAGATGGATATACTGAAAAAAAAATTCAGACCCAGAAACCACGAATACAATCTTCAACCCACCCATTATTGTCCTGTGTCGGATCACATTCACACAACTCTAATGTAAGGAAAGGTCACTATAATTAAATATTTAAGTTAAATGCTCCCCATCAAAGTTAGAGCCAAAATGGGTTTGTTTTGTACCATTCATCAAATTTCAAGTCACCATTTTTTAAAACTAATGTCATATGCTGGATTAATTTCATTCTATGCTAGGACGTTTCTGGTTCTGTGATATGTGCCCCACATATATAGATCATTAGTTCAGTGAATGTTCTTGTTTTTTCACATAGAGTTTTTTACTTACTAGGTTTATTTATCAAACTTCTTTCTCATTGAGATTCCAGTGAAGTTATCTACTTAGGATAAATTCAAGAATGTGAGCGTTGGTTTATATAGTATATATAATTTTAAAGGTGAAAGTTCCTCCTGAGGAGATACTGTTATTTATTTAACAAATATTTGTTGTGTGATGAATAACTTAGTACCTGACATATAGTGGGCACAAATTAAATATTCATGTAACACAATTATTGAGCTTATGAAAAATAGGCATGGTCTTTGGCTTCATGGAAACCAATAGTGGAGGGAACCCGCAACTGTGTGATCAGAAATTGTAATGTTTAAGCTGAGACAAAGCATAAGAATAGGTTGTAGGTAAAGACCTAGGAGAGGAGCAGTTCAGCAGATCACTCCAGTAGGTGCACAGCCTCCAAAACAGAAAATTGCTTAGTGCAGACCCAGAAGCAGGTACAGGATCAGTGTGGGTCAAAATGAATTAGTGAGAGAGCACCTGCCGTGCTATGCTGGAGGTTGAGGGAAGGACTAAGGTATAGATGAAATCTCTTGTAGATCTGACCATTATTAAATAATATCACTTAAGCATAACTGCAGAGATTATTTTAATTTGTGTTTACCTTTTTCTCTTTTTTTAGAGCAATCCCAAAAGGCAGTTCTAGTCTTTTTGTCCTTGTTTAGGAAGGCTTGAATTCCTAAACAAACAAGGAGTAGAACAAGTTTAACAACGACAAAAAAAAAAAAAAAGTGTTCATTTCCTTTTCCTTTTTCCACTTCAGCCTCCTCTATCCACTTGTATGGAGAAAGTTCTTTATTAACAATCTATAGACTGAGGACGTGAAAACAAAGTCAGGTCTGAGAGATATTTAAAGGATTATTGTTGATTCCTGCTTTTTGAACTGCAATGATAGTCTATCAACAAAACTTCACATTTTATAGAAGCAAACACTCTCAGAGATGTAAAGACTGAGACAAAACATAAAGCATTTTGTTTTTTTCCTTTTTATAAGTTTTTAGTTGGTCTCTCCCTACCCTGGCTCGCTCCAATGCCCCTCTTTATTTTTTACCTCTTAGGTAACTAAAAACCAAACCAAACTAAACCAAACAAACAAAAAGCCCAAGGAAATAAATCTATGTTTTATTATTTCATTTTTAAAACACTTTAATTTTTATTCTTGAATATGCATCACTTAATTTTTGAACAGAAGGAGTTCCAATGAGATAGCTTATGTACTAGCATTTATCTAGGTTCTGAGACACTAGGAAGTCAGAAAAAAAAAAACCATTTTAAAACGTGTCTGCCTCCTTCGGAAGATTTTTTTTTTTTTTAAGTTGGCAGTTTATGAAGATGCTCTTTTATATTTCCAGCTGTGGTCTCTGTTTACAGAAAAGTGACACACTCTTTTTCACTAGTGACAAAATGAGAAAATGATCGTTGCAGCCTGTTACAAAACTGCCTTGAGTTTTGAAATGGATCTTGCCCGCCACCTTGTGGCCATCAATACGATGAACATAATTGTTTCAACAACCTGGCGGTGACGGAGTGGGAGGGGAGTTGGGCTTGGAGGCAGCCTTGAAAGTGAGCTCTTCAAAGTCTTTCAGTCAGATCAAAATAGCATCAAAGTCATTGTGGGCAGAAGACAGGTGGTTATTTTCTTAAATATGCGCGAGAAGCCAGTCTAGCAGAAATCTAACTCACTGACTGAGATTGTTTCAGATTCCACAATCCCGCAAGTAGGAGCTGGCCAGAATTATTCTAAGTCTGTTACTTAGTAGGAAAAATCAAGTAATTTCAGGAGAGAAGTCCCTATTTACAGAACTGGTACCAATGAGCCTCCAGTTGAGATTTTCGTAACTCGGGCCACAGAAATCACTTGAGAGGTTTGTAAAATAGAAAGATGCTGAGACCACCCTCTATGTACTTCCCAGGAGTGGTGCTATGTGCTGCAGTTTTAAACTTGTTGTTTTAAGATTTTATTTAGTTTTAGAAAGAGGGAAGGAAGGGAGAAAGAGAGGGAGAGAAATATCAATGAGCTGTTGCCTCTCACATGTCCCCAACTGGGGACTTGGTCAGCAACCCAGGCATGTGCCCTGACTGGGAATCGAACTGGTGATCCTTTGGTTCGCAGACCAGCCCTCAATCCACTGAGCCACATGGGCCAGGGCTGCTGTGGTTTTTAAAAGTTGGCCACTGATGCTACTGTGCAGCCAGTGTTCGAAATACCTTGTAGCTTAATCCTGTTCAGTGGGATAGGTGATAACTTCAAGTGGCTGTAGTTTATGAAGGTCCATGCTATCTTGTTCAAGAATAAACAAACAAGATCTCCACAACAGTCAAGTGAAAATTATAACACCAATATAACCCAAGTTTTTAAAAAATGATTAGATGATTACAAACTCCAAAAGATCATTTTAAATTTTTTTTCTTTGGATAAGCCCCAATAAAGTTGCTCTCCAAGCAAAACCCCAGATGGCATTCTCCTGGTCCTCATTCCTTTTTAGGCCTAGATATTTTGTGCTGTCAACTTATTATTATACTTACTGTGAATTTCTCTCTCTCTCTCTCTCTCTCTCTCTTTTTTTTTTTTTTTTTTTTTTTGACAAGGATAACACTTTACTAATGAGTCTCAAGAGTTCCATCTGCATATATAAACCTCATTGAAAATGCAATTTTCTGTGTTTATCCCCAGAAATTCACATGAGGAAGTCTGGGGTAGTAAATCAAAAATCTCCCTTATTTTATAAGCAACCTAAACAAGTCTGCTGTAGCTGGTTTCAAGCATCTCAAAGAAACGCTGCTTAGTCATGTTTCAGTTTGCAGGTTTACTGGAGGTGCAGGGATGTGTTTTAGATAAGGGGTGCTCTAACATTTTTCTATTACAGTGGTTTTTATAGTGTGGTCCTAACCTCAGCTTCACCAGGGAATGTTTTGGAAAAGCAATTTCTGGCGCTGCTCTAGATTTATGAAATCGGAAACTCTGGAGGTGGGGCCCAAAAAGCACTTCACCAGCTCTCCACTCTTAAATTGAGAACTACTGGCCTCCTCAAACCCATCTCCTTTTTTAATGGCTTTTTGATGTAGCTTCTCCACTTTCTTAGAATTTTTAACTCATGCTCCTAACACTTTTCTTTAGAAAGACGCCAACCAGGTTCAGCCTTTTGCCTTGAAGGATGGGCTTGGACATCCAACAGTTACAGAGAACAGTCTTTAGTTTTAAGAGAAGTCTTGTTGATAAGAATCCTACAGCTCTTTTAAGGAGCTTTTAAAAAGGGAGAGAAAAGGGGGAGGGGGAAGCCAGCTCTGCCGCACTGCCCTCTGAGCCTAATGTCACGCCATCAGGAATGCACTGTGTGGGCCCCTCCCTGGGAGGAATGCTTGCAGGTGGGTGTCACCAGATACAGCCAAGCATCATCTTCCCCAGTGTTTTAGGAGAGTCCCCAAAAGCTTCTGCTTATACTACTGCACATGCTATATTTTCTTCTTCCACCATTTGGGTGTTCCCTGATACACGTCTTTGACAAACAAATCATGACATTTCTAATTTTATATTTCAAGTAGAAGCCAACAGAGTTAAACTTAAAAATGAACCCGTGGTTAGTATTTTGTGTTCATGTTTCTTTGACGGAGAGACAGATTATAAAGAAGCAGGATTGGAATAATTGGTACTTAATTCTTCCACAAAAAATAACAGGGGTGGGTAAAAGTAGGTTTTCTGTTGTGAGCGACAACCTTGAGTTAAGAAAACTATTGTAATCATAACCTGCATATCTTTTCCCATATAAACAACTATAAATCTACTTTTGCCCACCTCTGAATTTCTATGTCTCTCTAGATAATCACATTGGTTTTGTTTCTTTGGAGAAGCCTGACTAATAGAGAGAGACAAATATTCTAGATCATTATTTGGAAAGTCTTGAGTTTATACAAGTCTTGGTGAGTTAGAGGCACTAAGAGAGCCATGGAGCTACAGGATAGAGGGCAAAGAGCAGAGTGACATTCCTTGCAGCTGCACAGAGAAGTAAGTAAAACCAATGAGGAAGTCACTTACCAGGATGCACTCCCGTTCTAGTTGTCTTTGAAGGTTCAATTTTGCTTCTAGGGATGCCTCACCTGCTGACAATTTTGAGATTTGTATTTAAAATGCCAGTGTGAACAGTGCCCAGTCTGCTTCAGGTTTTATTGCTGTTCTGTACTGCACAACTGTCCTAGATTCAATAAAAATGTACTGAGAGTCAGGCACTGAAGTAGAAATAGGAACAAAACATAATCCAGGACTTAAGGAACTCAAAACAATGAAGGGGAGAAATTTCTAAATGAAAAGTTACAGTACTTTAGGGTTCACACCCTAATATTTATGTACAAAATGATGTAATTCCGAAAGGCAGACATTATTATTTCTAATGTACCAGTGAGGATATTAGAGTTCACAGAGGTTAAGTAACCGGTATATTTTTACAGAGCTGCCAGTAGAGCAGTAAAATCTACTGTTTGTTTGGGATGGCCGTGTGCCTGGTTATTACTGTGGGAGAAAACTGGCTTCTGGGGAACAAGCCACCCCTATCTCATCTCTTAAGACTCAACCCTTTGTAAGACTCTTTCAGACTCTCAAATTCTTCCAACCACCTGAATCTCCAATTACTTGTGCTGGCCCCTGTGGTAAGCTTCTAAAAAAAGAAGTATAAATATAATTGCATTTCAAAAAGAACTTTTATAAATATGCTCATAAATTATAAATATACCAACAATTAGCATCCTAAAATAGGTTGAAATAGGTTGAAAATTAAACCTGGGAGCATTGTTCAAATCACTTATCCTCTATCTCAAACTTTTTAGAAGTAAAACAAAGGCTCGAGATAGAGATTTAAACTACCAGCTTTACTTAATACCCACCTATCTTAGGTCCATTGTGCCTTTTTGTTTTGTTTTGTTTTGTTGTTTTGGTTGAGGTAGAAAAAGAGAGCAAGGCAATTAATCTTATATTCATTAAAATAACCCAGTCTCTTCTTATTCTAGTAATAAAATTGACCCTGGGAGTTTTGGAACATTAATGGTGTTCTATTACCATGTAATTAGTACATTAAACACACTCAATTAGTTATAATTGCATTACAAATACCACATTCTAAATTTATTTTATAGTAATTCTCCCATATAACTTTTACTAAAAAACATGCCATTAATGAGATAAAGGGATTCTTAGTGGCTTGGTAAAACATTTAATGCCAGAAATGTCTAGATTAAGCGAAAGAGTTCAGGTGGGTATTTTAAGAGTTATTAGTGTCTATTTAAAAAAATAATACTAACTAGTCATTTTGTCACCAGAAAAGATTTAGTCAAGAAGAAGGAACGTGGCAACGCAGTGCATGCAGACATTCCAAGCGACATGCATACCCTGGCCTATATGCCAAGATGAAAGAATGTTTATGTAAGAAAAAGGAAGCCAACTGAAGGGGAAGTTAAAACTATAGTTTTATTATAAAAAGTTCTTCCTATAGGGTTCTTACATGTATAGTTTTCACAGTTATGTGATGTATAAGAATTACCATAAACCCTAGCTCCTCCCACAGACTCTCTCAACTGCTTATGTTTTCTTCAAGTCCCAGTTACTCTTTATCAACACATAAATCCCACTTTGTAGTATAAGCATCCATTTGCTCATTTCTTCATTCCTTCATCTAATAATCACTTGTCCCTGGTCACTTGTTGGCTACCAGGGACAGAGAGACACTTAAAATATAGCCCCAGTCCTTGAGGATTTCAAAACACAGTGTGAGAAGGATAGCTTTAAAAGAAGATAAACAATACCAAAATAACACAATAAAATGTATGGGTGTTTTAACGTAAGTACAGAGATACAGGATGTAGTACTTGCACTGAGAATCATGTTGCCAAATTTTTCAAGAGTGTTAAAGAAGTTATTAGGAACTGGTTCATAGAAGAGTAGCCTTTATGCTCTGCGTAAAAAAAAAGTTTTGAGCCAGGTAGATGCCACCTAAGGTAAAGACAAAATTTTATTTGCAACTGGGTGTGTCCAGATTACTAAATTGTAGTCAATAAAAATAAGTGGAACTGCCCTGTGCCTAAAGGAACCTTCCTTAATGGGGAGCTAGACTTCAAAGTGAAAAAAAGAGTGGGGAAGAGAAAGAGAGAGCTGACTTGCATACTGTCCTCTCCGTCATCTCTTCCTGCCTCTGATGACAGGAACAGATGGTGCCCTTGACTTAAGCCTGAGGACCATATCTAACTGCTGCCAGAGGGTAGGAGTTGCCTGGGTCTTGGGAGACAGAGTCATTGTACCAAACCTGAGCATTTCACGTGAGAATGGAATCAATGTCTTTTTTAAGTCTCTTGTGTTCAGTTACTTGTTCTTTCACCTAACCCTCACACAGATGTTACTTCTAGAGGGAGGTCAGTGGGCTGGTAGGATGACGAGGAAGAAGATTACAAGAAAAGCAACGTAAGGAGAGGGCCTGAAATACAAAAGTGCTGAGCATATTTGTAAATGGTAAGCACGAACAACTCAGTGGTAGGATGGGGGACCGTTACAAAGGGTAACTGAACTATTACACAGCTTCAGTCTTTAACCTGATCAAAAGTTCACATGAAATCCCTCAAGGCTCTGATCTGCTTTGACCTCGGTGAAGACCCAGGCATGAAGTTTGCAGCTAGACCCAAGGTTAAAGTACCTACATCTATCTCAACATTCATCATTCCGTTTTGGAAAAATTGGCCTTTTTTTCTCCCTGGTTCGTAGCCAAATTGAATCAAAATATTCAATTATTTTTCCAAGATTCAGCAAGACAACATTGAGAATCAAGCAGAGCCCTGGCTGGTGCGGCTCACTAAATTGAGTGCTGGCCTGTGAACCAACAGGTTGCATATTGGATTCCCAGTCAAGGCACACCTGGGTTGCAGGCCAGGTCCCCAGGTGAGGCGCACAAAAAACAACCACACATTGATGTTTTCCTCCTTTTCTCCCTCTTTTCCCCTCTGTCTAAAAATAAGTAAATAAATAATTTTTTATAAAAAGAAATCAAGCAGAATCAAAAGGCAGTTTCACTTCGAATTTATTGCACAAACTCCATACTGTTTTCCACAGTGGCTGCACCAGTCTGCATTCCCACCAACAATGCACGTGAGTTCACTTTTCTCCACTTTCTCACCAGCACTTGTTTCTTGATTTATTGATGACAGCCATTCTGACAGGTGTGAGGTGATATCTCATTTTGGTTTTAATATACATTTATATATACCAAAAGGAACCCAAAACACTCATTCAAAAGTACATATGCACCCCTATGTTTATTTTAGGATTATTTACAATAGCCAAGATCTGGAAACCATCCAAGTGCCTATCAGTAGATGAGTGGTTAAAAAAGCTGTGGTCATTTACACAATAGAATACTACTTGGTAGTAAAAAAATAAAACAAATTTTACCTTTTGTAACAGCATGACTGGATGTGGAGAGCATTATCCTAAGTGAAATAAACCAGTTAGAGAAAGACAAATACCATATGTTCTCACATGTGGAATCTAATGAACAAAATAAACTGACAGACAAAATAGAACAGACTGACAGCTGAGAGCGGGGAGGGGGTGTCAGGGCACTAGATGAAAGAAGGTGAGGGGATTAACCAAACACACATACATAGCACAGAGATACAAACAACAGTGTGGCAATTGGTACCCAGAGGGAAAGGGGGTGGAGAGCAGGTGGAGGTGGATGAAGTGGGGGAAATGAGGATGGAAAAGCTTTGCTTGGGACAATGGGCTCAGAATGGAGTGTACAAATGATGTTTTGTTCAGTTGTGTACTTGAAACCTATATGGTTTTGCAAACAAGTATCACCCCAATAATTCCATTTAAAAAAAAAAAAAAAACCTAGCACAGTGATTTATACCAGCATACGTAATTGGCCAATAAACGTTTGTTTTCTTTCCTGCCCTTTAATGCTCCTTCTTGTTCATTTGTGGGTATTTGAGAAGTGTGAGTCCTTCAGGCATCTGTCATTTGGGGATTAGAAAGTGGACTTAAAAGAAGGCAAAAAGAAGAGACGCCTAACTTGCCACCCCAAAACCCGTCAACCCGAGAACCAGGCTGCCCTCAGGAGGGAAAAGCGCTGTGACTGCAGAATAATGTGGGCTGAGAGCACCTTCTGTGGAAGACAGCTTTCTACTTCATTTGGCTCTGGGTGGTATAAAGAAAGGGGAGGGGGGTGTTTGTTAACATGTGTTTGTTAACATGTGTAGAACATGATTAATATTTGGACATTTCAAAAGTACTTAACAAAAAGTGCATATTAATTCCAGCCTGATAAAGCTGAAAATTGCATTAGCTTCTAGCTTCCAGGTTTTTACCTGCTGATTTGGAAAAGGAGAACGGCTGTGCCATCTCTGAAGGTCAATGACAGCTACGAGATCAGTCTTGGAGGAGAGTTTCAAGGGAGGAAAAGTGCCCTCTCAGCTGTGTTTCTCATCAAGTCTGCAAGCTGCCTTTACAGACATCCAGCTTGAGATATTCCGCTTCATTTTCCCTGACTCACACCAGCTCCTGCGTTTGCCAATTAATGTCCTGCAGTGTTACCAGTGCACCAAAAATGAAGATTTACATGATTCTGGCCATTTAGCCTGATTGCCATTTTAGTTTTAAATAAAATGTATTCCTCATAGGCAATGTTAGTGTTTTGCAAAGGATTTAATAGTCACATCAACCTATGGTGTAAATTATTGTGTCTGACAGGAAGGGAACCCAGGAGTATATTTATACAAAAAATAGACTGGCCCATGTCACAAAGCTAGTTATTTGGCAGTACTGGGATTTGAACCCTATTTCCTGCCTTCAGGTCTTTCCAGTAGGCTCCAATGGCTTCCCAAAGTTCCTCAAATGGCCCTTTTATTATAACCTGTGCTTTCATGGAAAATGTAGTTCTTAATGGAATTACCAAGTCCTTGAACAAAAATTTTCCATCCTATCAGTAGCTACTACTCTTTCATTACAGTTTGAGTATCATCTGAATATATGTTAGGTGCTATTCTAACTAGTTGGTGTAAATCAGTGAATATAAGTTTCTGTCTTTGTGGTGCTTACAAATCCAGTGAGAAGCCAGACAAAAACCTGAAAATATTAGGTAATCAGTGCTAAGCAAAGAAGACAAAGCACAGGAAGGCAGGAGTGGGGAAGGACGTTGAAATGCTAAAAGGGGGCTCAGGGTAGGCTTGAGAATGACAGCTGAGCCAAGACTTAAAAGGAGGTAGGAAGTTAGCCAATGTTAGCACCTAAAATACAGCTTGTTGTTCCTTTTATTCTTCGGGTACCAAGCAGTAAGCAATCACCACGCTTTTGCTGAAAGATGTGAACTTCGTGAGCCTACTAGAAATGTAAAGATAGAAAATGTGTTTCAACCATCCATCCAAGAGCGCAGTTCTCTTCATGCAAATCTTAAGTGCTGAACAGCGCTAATCAAGTCACGGGCTCTTGAATAAAACACACAGCTGTGTTGAAGATAGAACCGTCAAGACCGATAGATGGTCCACAATGTTGAATATACACCAGGATGACTTAAGTCACTTGTTGGTCACTGTTGAAATATCTGTACAGCTGCACAACGGCATGTCCAAATGCCATTTGACCTGTTACTCCAAACTTTGAAAATAATTGGTTAGATGCCCTCCATAACTGCAGAATAAAAGAAAAATAATTTTTAGTTGTCCTATAATTCAAAAAAGCAGTTAGGCTGACATTACCAGTTTCTCCCAGTTTTTGATACAAGACTCAGTGTGCTTCTTTTTTTTTTTTTTTTTTAATTTTATTATTTTTCAGAGAGAGGGGAAGGGGGAGAGGAAGAGAGGGAGAGAGACATCAATGTATGGTTGCCTTTCACTTGCCTCTAGCTACGGACCTGGCTGGAGACCTGGCTTGCAACCCAGTTATATTGCCTTGGCTGGGAATCGAACCAGCGACCTTTGGAATCACAGGCCAGTGCCTTGTCCACTGTATCAGTGTGCTTTTTGTTTGGGGGTTTATTGTTGTTTTTAAGTATGTATCAAAATAGGTGCAGAGCTGAGTCATCCACAGGACAATATGCCACAGGCTGAGTTGACCAAATGGCAGCCCTGGCACTGTGACAGCCCCATAAACACAGCAGCAGGCGGGGAGGTGGCCACAGGCAAGGACTCAGGCTGCACGGAAGGGACAACATGGGTTAGTTCCTGAAAATAACTGGTGGGTTCGTGCAGCAAAAATGAAACCAAAACCAAATGAAGATGAATGCTTGGAGCTTGTTCAAATCTCTCAAGAGTAAAATTATCTCTGAAAGAAAACAGCTAGCAATAATTGATTACACCTCCTGTATAGAATAAAAACTGGCAGAAACTGGTTTGTCAACTAGTTTATTTTCCAGAAATGATGCATTTGTTTATTGTAAGAGCTGAATTCCATTGGGGAATTCACAAGAAATAAGAAAGCGTAAATAAATTCATCAGGACAACAGCATAAATCAAGATGCTAGACATCTGTTTACCCTACAAATATATATGAACTCATTCTACCAAAACATGTTAAAAGCTAAGAATTCCCTCATGTGGCATTGATTTCATACTGGATCCCAAGTGGGGAAGTTGGACTATTGGACACATCATTCAAGCTTGAGTCCCAGAACGAAGCATCAGGGTGTCAGTCAGTCTTACACAGGACATGGGGCCCAGGTTAGTGATGACAACTCCTACACTGCTTTTATTCTGAGACTTGACTCACAAAGGCCAGAGGGTTCCATGATGTTTTAAATTTTAACTAGCAGGAAACGTTTGAGTGGCTCTGATACTGATGTTCAGAAAGAGCATCAGGTCTAAATCAGGTATGTTATTTGAACTTTATGGATGGTCAGGGTGAAATACGCGAAGGCATTCTAGGGACAGAGCCTCTACATTCAAAGCACCTCTCTTGTTTAGTGACAGCCCACAATCCTTTGCACTATAGGGAGTGCTCCCCATGTGTATAGAGGACTGCAATCTGACATGTTTATTTTGAACATTCATTCCATCTCATTTTTAGGCAGTGACTAAGTCTATTAGCCTCAAAATAGAATTTACATCTGAATTACCAGCTTCTATTTGGCTTATCAGAAGCAACACCTCAATATTTTTGTCAGTAGTGACAGGTGTCCTTTTTGGTGCTTTGATGTCAATATCAAATTCTTTAATTTTTATATGTAGAGGTGAAGAAAGGGAGAAAAGAGAATCAATTTGTTTCATGTGTTTATGCATTCGTTGGTTGATTTAGGTACATGTCCTGACTGGGGAGTTAAACCTACAACCTTGGTGTATCAGGAAGATGTACTAACCAACTGAGCCACCAGGCCAAAGTCCTGAGAGCTTTTCTTAATTTTCATCCTCTGGTGTTGGCTGGGCTTCTTCCTTCCCTTTCAGTCCTGACCCAACTTTCTTAGTACTCTGGGCATGGTTTGGTGGTGGGTAGAATCCTGCCATGGTCTTTCATAACCACCTACTTCTTTTCTGGTGACTAATATATTCAGTAATGCTCTACAAACACCACCTGGGAATATAGATACAAGAGATTAAAGGGTCAGAACCAGGTTTTAAAAGTTCCGTAAGAAAGCAGTTTCTACTAATATTTTTCATTGTCTCATAACTTGTACCCCAACTCCCCACCCACATAGTGGTCCCTGACTCAAGAACTGGTCAAGACACCAAACTTGTGTGACCCTAGTAGCCTTAGCTAGGTGTCTCTCCTCCTTTATTAGCCTCGTCCTGACCAAGATATGGACAGATTATGTCCCTAACTGAATGAAGGACTCAAATGGTAGGAAGACACCACGCTTGTACGAGCTATCAGCCTTACCTAAGTGTCTCTTTCAAGTTAGCCTCATACTGACCAAGATGTGGAGGGAGTAGGTTTGGTTGAGACTCAGAGCAAAACCAGGTATACAAAGCAACCCCTCTCCATCTTCAGCGTGCAACAGTCCTGAGATTAAAAACACAGGCACCTATGCTGGGATTTTGAGTGGGCTAAATCAGGGACCAGGCTTAGTTTAGACATCTTCACACTTAATAAGCACATCCCCAATTCCACCTCCTAAATTCTGATGTAGGCGTCCACCCCCTTCACCTTTAAAAATCACATGATGCGATGACAAAGCACTTATCTGCAGGGGAGAAAAATCACACACATACCAACCACCAATGCACCAGACACATTGTCCTATGTCCACATTCACCTGTGAATGGTAACTACTAGTCGCTAAACATGTATACATGTGTATGTCTGACCACATGTGAGCAAACATTGCTAACAGCCACCCAACTCAAAATTTTCTACTTAGAAGCTCCATCTGCCATCCACTCTAATACATACTAAAGAAAGGCAACAGTCCTGAATGCATGGTGGGATTTTACGGTATGCAATTATTTTATTTCCTTGTCCTGACAGTATAAACTTTTTTTACACAAGAGCCTGCAGCTGACAAAACTGACACACAGACTCCCTCCCACCAGAAGAACCATTTCCATGATCAGAGATGAATTGAAATGTCATGTCCCAGTGCCATTCCTGCTCCCCACCCCCACCCATAACCCCTACAGTGAAAATAATCATAATCGACCGAATCCCCACAAATTACTAAATGTCAACTGCTCAAACTTTTCTAGCTAGCAGCTGCAGTAAATGAAAACCCACGGAGGGAAGCAGCCGACCATCACTCAGCATTTCTGCGTGCGTGAGGCTGAAGGGACGCAGGGAGGGAGGGGTATCCCTTGAGTCTGTCACTGGAAATGGCTGAGGCTCATTAAACTCCAAGGTAGGTGTGGGACAAGGGGGTACAGAGACAGCAGGTTAGGCAGAGATGTTCAATACTTCATCAGTTCCAGTGAATGCTATCAAAATTATCTTCATGATCACCACATCCTTCATAGTCAGCCCCTATTTTCCTAAAGGGAGAGCTCTATCTAAAGTTGTCTGATGTCTGTCACCACGGCTGGGGCAGTGCTGTGATGTTTGTGTGAGATTATGTCTGGGGTCGGGGAAGGTATGCAGAGGAGGAGGAGGTGCTAGGAGAGATGGGTCACAAGGTTTTCATCACAACGTGTCTCTTTTGGTCCCCAGGAATGGTCCACTACCAGTAGTCCTAAAACATCCCCATCCTCTCCTCTCTCTCTCTCTACCTTGTGCAAAAGTCAAAAAGAGATGCCCAAACAGAAGAGCAGGACATTGATGCTGATCCACAATCATCTCTGGCCCCCACTTGCCCACTTCCTGACTCTTCTATTTAAAAAAAAAAAGAAAAAAGAAAAGAAAAATCACACAAAAATTCACAGCAGTGCTGTAAAATTACATCATCTCCATTCCTTGTGCAAAGCTAATCCAGCCGCTCTGTCCCAACATGCTTTCTGCCTGGGCTGAGGAAGCAGCAAAAAAAGGAAAAAACAACATCAATTGAGCAGGTGAAAATATGGTGATGGTGTGTGTGGTGTAGAGTTCCCAGACGTCTTCATCTTCTGTCTCCTCCATGGTGGGAGCCCCCCTGCTCTTCCCCAGGTCCCACACACACCCCTCCCCCCACCCCCGAGTCCGGGTGCTCCCATCTACTGGACTGCCACCATTCACTTCCCATAGACACTCTCATCACTGTAGGCCACGTACAGAAAATAGTCTTCCTCGTGGTTGTCCTGGGGGAACAGATTAAGAGGACAGGTTAGAAACCATAATCACATTCATAATCTCCAGAACCCTGATTCTCACATAACCTTGTAAAGTGGGCATGGAAGGTATCATAGACCCCGTGAAAAGGAGGAACAATGAATATGCAGAACTGGTGAATTCAACTCTGAGTTCAGAAAAAGCCTCCATGGAGAATACTGTACACACTGACATCAGGGATACAAACCCGACCAGGCGATAGTCCTTACCTTTAAAAGCTCATTCTAGCAAGGGGAACATAGATACAACAAAACATACATACTGAAACAGATATTAATAGGAAAAATATGCCATGGAGTAAAAATTAATTAGCAGTGTTAGATGTTTATTTGCTCGTTAATGGGGCACGAGAAGAAGGCAGCATCTTGTGTGAAATCCTTTGAGGAATAACACAGTTACTCCCTTAGGTGGTACAGCATGATAAGGTCCTTCACTATAGTTTCCTCGTGTTAGAGTCTGACCGTTTACTCACTACACCAAATAAAATCACGTAACTTATTCCCTCAGCGGAGTTTACCTGTCAAGACAATTTTAAGATTTTGCCTTATATATAAATTTCAGCTTATTTAAAATTTTCATAATCAGAAGCCATTTCCTGCTGTTTCAATACAGCATAGATAATCCCATGTGATTATCTGTATCTATATTCTATAGCAAGGCAAGACTGAAAAAAGAATTCAAAGGGATTGAACTGAGTAGCTGCTCCATCCCTAAAGGACGAGTGGAATCTAATCTCCCAGAACCTCACACTGCTATGAGTAAGATCCTGGCAGACATTACCTCCTGCTCCACTTTCCGGGCACGTTATCAAAATGCACTAGAACAAAAGCTGAAGAACACCAGACCTGTCAGTATTGTGACCAGGACCATTACCTCATACAGCTGGCCCATGGTAGCGCTGGTGGGAGGGATGGTGTTGTTGACAAAGAAGAATAAGGCATCCTCAGGTCTCAGGTGGATCCGCTTCCGGATTAAGAAGTAGAACTGGCCAACTGGATGAAGGGAGGAGGTTTTAGAAAAGAAAGGTGAGGGAAAAACACAGGTATTAGAAGGGTAAGACCCTGAAAAACATTCTCCTATGCCTATTTCCTTTAAAGTATCACCTTGATAGCACTGGCTGGTGTGGTTTAGTGGATTAAGCGCCAGCCTGCAAACCAAGAGGTTGCTGGTTTGGTTGCCAGGCAGGGCACAGGCCTGGGCTGCAGGCCAGGTCCCCCACTGGGAGTGAGGAGGGGCAACCACACATTGATGTTTCTCTCCCTCTTTCTTCCTTCCTTCCTCCCCTCTCTCTAAAAATAAATTAAATATTAAAAAATAATAATAAAGTACCACCTTCACCTACCATCTGAACGAAACCCAATACTGTCCTAGCTATACTGTAGCTATAGAAATAAAGTGACACTTGAAGAAGTCTTGTATTCCCTAACATGCCACTAAGGAGCTCATTCCTCGGAAAATTGGGACTGCCCATCCTTTAATCAATTTCAGCCCTGAGGTTAATATATCCTCAGGCCTGAGGATGACTTTGAGGGAATACCACACATATCCAGATGGAAACATTCCCGTCATTGTCTGAACCTGATGTGAAACATACTTCTCCATCCTAAGACAAAGTTGTCATGGGATGAGGTCTTCTGGACTCCAATAATCTACCCTAGCACTGTCATCAGTGTTGGGCAATGAGTGAGAGTTCAATGCTTTCCCTTTTACAGAGAATACTGAAAAAGTTCTAGAAGGCTGATGTTTAAATCTAAGAATTCTGAAGCAAATACATCCAGAAAAATTTCCAGTGTCCCCTGGATGCAGTGTTTACTCCACTAAGGATCAAGGTGAAGAATACATCCTCTGCAATGTCAACCAGATCTAGAAAACATTAACAACAACAACAAAACCATAGCTTGAGAAAGGTATTCATTTGAGAATCTCTAAAATGTGATCCTCACAAGAAATTAGTCTGGGTTTTCTTTTGGAAAAAATTGACATCATAGCAACAAAGCTGATTTTAAGTCGTTTAACTAATGGACATCTGATCTTCTCTTTCAATGTTTTGCCCTTCACTGTATTTGAATCCACTGAGGTCCTATGATGGGAAACGCTTAAGGGGACCGGTGACAGGGAAGAATTACACCACCATTTTTGAATTACTTAATTCTCTAGATAATCCCATTCACTTTCTTCAATCCTATTTCTTCAGTCCCACAATCTCAGGCATGCAGGAAGGACGGGGAATGTTTTGCCATGGGAGGAAGGGTCAAGGGAAGGAGGAACATTACCAGTGAGGTCAGAGGGCACTAGGTACTTCCTCTTGTCCAGATCAGGCACCCTGGCCTTGGGAGCCTTCTCCACGATCACCTGGGAGAAACGGCAGAGAGTGGGGAGTAAAAATTACAGAATCCAACCTAGTGTTTCCCTTCCGTAGCCAACAGTTGCCCTACTTGAAGTGAGTGTGTCTAGTGCTAATAACATTTTTCCATTTCTTATTCTCCCTTAACCTTCCAAGTGCATGGAGAAATGGACTTTCTTAGAATGGCCATAGTTTTATTTCTGCAGTAACAAGAGGATGTAGAGGGCATGTGATAAAAAGTAAAAAGAACCCTGATTTTAAGTAATTACAAGTTACTTGCAAAGTATACTATAGGATTTATGCTTTCTGATTTTTAATTAGAGCATTAAGATTGAGCATTCTCAAATGGTCCAGAGTATCTATTACTTCTCTTTCTTATAAATGTCATTTATTAAAGCTATATATAACATGGTTTATTTAAATTTTATACTTTGTCAAAATTTTTCATAATGACCACAAAAAAATGGTCAAGATAGTATTTTATTAAGTAAAAAAGTAGGTAGTAAAATACTTCTTATGGTGTGATAGTCTACAATATAGTATCAGTATAATAACCTACTTATTAATATTGATTGTTAGAATTTCAAGGGATTTTCAATGTCTATAAATATTTCTATAGGTTTAGAAGGATCATACATTTCTGTATGAAAAGAATAAAGCAATGTAAAAATTAAAGATTTTTTATACATGTAAATTTATAAACAGAACTTATATTTAAAATTTAAACGATTTAAATAATATATTTAAATGTTACAAAACTATATTTAATATTTACAGGTTTACAAACCATGTGTATATTGCATATTTAAACTTTAAATATTTAAAAACCCATCATAAAACCTTGACCTTTAAATTTTATGTTGACAAAATATCATCATAGACAGATGTGGGAGGGACAGTAAAGTTAAAGCAGCAGATGTAAATACTGGTCAAGTTTCCCTAGTAACTGTGTGATCTTCATCAGGTCACTTAACCTCTCTGAGCTTCAACATTCCAACGAGTACAAGGAAGATGGTAACTTTCCAAAACTTCCTTTAGAGAACTATGGTACTGATATAGTGAACTTGAATAATGCATAAAATTTTATGTGAAATGTTTTGTAAATTATATAGAAGTATTTAAACATTGGCTTAGAGGGAGGGGTCTGAAGCTTTTCAATTTAAGGGGGCTGGTTAAAATAGTTACATTACGTTAACAGAAAAAAAGGATACTCTACCATTTAGGCCAGAGGAGCATGATTAACGCTTAAAATTAAACATAAAAATTGGAGTAATGATTTGTGACTCAGAATTTAAAAAGGAAAAGCAGAAAGAGCTTCAGGGGGAGACCAATGAAGGTCCAACAATGAGAAGGGGACAGGAGACAGCATGGTAATATATTCAAAGCTAAATAGGACATACAGCACTGTGTCTAGCAGGAACTCTGACACCTGGAATTTCTAGCTCGGATCAAGAAGAAAAGGAAACCACAAGAACTGGGCATACAGAAAACAATAAACCAACTGCAAAGGAGATATCCGTGGAGCAGGGGTTGGGGTGATGATCTGGAGAGGAAACGGAAGAGGAAGGGTAAAACACTGTTTTACCAGAAAATACCTACTTCAAGGAATCCCAACTCTACTGTTCACGTAACAGAGGGCCCTGGACCCAGGGCTTTGCGTAATTTGGTTGTTTTACCTCTTCTGGGAAGTGGCTAATGCTCCTCCGGGCTGCTCATAAATTAAAAAGAGACACTGCTGGGGCTAAATTTGAGTTAGGTGAGTGCAGTGGTCGGGCTGGAAGGAACTTTGGAAATCATTTACTCTAACCTTCCCTTCTGTAAACAGAACACGTTAGCAAGATTAAAGCTGGAATCACATCTCAGAATGCAGGGAGCAGAGCTCTCCTTTTTGCGTCATAACTAGAAAGACGGTCCCAGGATGAGTACCTCAGGCAGGCAGAAGGTCTAGCACTGGTTAAAACTTAACTGGAGGGACCTTAAGCTCTGAGTGAAGGTCCTATGAGTTTACAAATTACACAGTTTAGTAAAACATTTAACACCAAACCTAGCAGGAAGAGAATGGGGAGAATTAACTGAAATATTCTGGGTGAATGCATGTAAATGGACTGATTTTTAAGAAACAGGAATTTTACCTAGATTTAGGAACAGGTACATTTCAGAGTTTGCAACTTCTGTAAAAGCTGCTAGAATGGAGGCACACACTACTCTCTGAAATCTTGATGGGAGCAACAGTTTCTCTATTTCCAACACCTCCCAGTGTGAGTTACAAAGTACACATTTAATTCTCACAGAATTGAACTAGAAATTGAGAAACATTACATCAGGAAGGGCTCAAGAGCAGGGCTGTAGCCCAAGGTCTGCCTCAGACCCACCTGTGAAACCTTTAGGAAGTAACTTCATTTCCCTGTGCAAGGCTTTCATCTGTAGAATGGGGGGGGGGGGTTATAAGGGTGTGAGCATGACTACAGAGTGAATGAATGACTACAGAGCAATCAAAATATGCTCAGGCAAATGGTAAACTATCAATAAGTTCATTGTTGCTTTTAAATGTTATTGTCAGAAAGCAGATCACCAGAATTAGGAAAAACTTTTAAAGCACTCATCCAAGGTCCAGGCACCAGTAAAGTCATTAGTGAAGGACCCTTTGTGGGCACATTTTGCAGAGAATAGAACTGCCCTCCTGTCTCCTTTTTCTGATAGGAAAAGGACTGCTGGGGTTTCTCCACTGCTGGCCTAGGGCCCAGATTGCTCTGGTAGGTAGGAGACCAGGACAATTAGAGAAGAAATGGAGAGGAGGGCCAAGAGTACCTGCAGGTAAAGAAAGCAAATCAGAACATTGCAATTCCTTTATCTGTAAGCGTTTATCTTAGTCCCTGCCTGGAGATAAAGAGTCTCTGTTCCATCACCTCCAAAATCCAACGGTTACTGTTCCCTCTAACTCACTTGTAAAGTCTTCTGCTCCCAACCCGGCTGTGAAGCCTATAGGAAAACCATGCAAGTGGGGTGGGAGGGGTGGCGGGAGGAAGCCCGGATGCAGGAGGATAGCCTCTCTGTTTCTCCTCCATGACTGCACGAGTTTTATTACATTAACCAGGGTCCAAAAACCGAGAGAAAAATGCCTCAGACTTTCCTGGTAGTGTCCAATTACAATCTGATCAGAACAAGGAGCCGAGCAAGGCTGGCTGCCCCACACTTGCCGGGAGCCAAGAATGAGGCAATCTGGCCGTCGCGCAAAGAACGCGCGACCTTGTTTTCCAGGCCAAACCAGTCTCGAGGCACTACCCATCCTCCCACCCCGCCCCCACGCTTAACAGAATTTTTTAAAAATAAAAAAAAACGGTTTCCGAATCGTGGCTTCCCAAACTCAATGCTATATGGGTCGCCAAGTCAAGTTGATTAAGAGAGACCCAGCTAAGGCAGAAATCTATGGAAGCAAACCACAGATTCTTCCCCAATTTCCCTACGTCTTAAAGGGAGTCAATGTACAAAAGGGTCATATTTTAAGCACCTCCCAACATACACAGGTTCTGAATACTGCTGAGTCATTTAAAGGTAGGCTCGGCTCTAAGGATGCGGTCTGCTCCAAAGATGGGTACGGGCCCTGAGTAGACTGGTTTTAAAGGGTCTGCAGCCAGAATGCCCATTGCATTGACGCCCCCAGCAGAGAAGGGCGTTCGGGGTTACGAAACTGTAGGGACCAGCGTTCTCCTGCGCCTTAGGGCAGCCATCACGAATCCCCTTCTTTCCCATATTCCCCTTGCCCGCCCCCACCCTACTCCCGCTCCCCTGAAACTCACAGGGACCCTGTCCGGATATTTCTTCCGGATCTTCTCTCCTTCCTTTTTCCGATACTCAAAGGGATGGTCCTCCTTATACTGGAACTTCATGATGGACCGCAGGGTTTCTAAGATCCCCGGACGGGGCCTGCCTCCCTCGCTGATGATCGCGTTTCTCTGGTCCTGCTGCGCTCCGCCAAATTTCACCGTGTTTCAGAATCGTTACGGGAACAGGAGCTCTGGAGGCCACGCAGCACCGCAGAGCTTTCAGAAGCGATCTCAGGTCCTACTGTCTGCAGGTCGGGGTTGGCCAGGTGAAGAATTTCCGGTGGCTTTTCCCGAGAGCTGGGAACACAAAAACAACGAGGCGGTGCGTTGATGTTGTGATGTCACAACACCCCGCCCCCGGCGTTCCGGACCTCTCGCAACCCGGGGGAATGGGGCAAAAACAATGTTGATTTGAATGTGTTCTCTTCTTATCTAACCTCCTCCTGAATAGAGTTCATTGCAATCAGGGACCATTTTTACTCCTTATTTTATGGAGAATGGGACATTAAAGATGGTTTAAAACCAAAAAGTATGTTTTAAAGATGTCTTCTTCCCTCTCCCTCGCTGTTCCTTGGTTGAGTCCAAAACAAACACACAGGGAGAACATCCAGGTTTTTCCAGCGGGTTGGGATCTGGGATCTGGAATCTGGGAAAGAGGGGGTTAGGGTCCAGGGGTATTGTGACCAGTGCAGAAATGCCCCGTACTTGCATTTTGCCCTATACTCCTTTAATTGCATTTGCTCGGCACTTGGGAAGCGTGGTTGGCTTTCTTCGACCGTGACCCCTCCTTCACCACTTTGGCGTCATTTTGTTTGGGTTGGTGCTGTTGTTTGTTCCTAGAGCAAGAAGAGAAACAAAACGTGACTCAGTAATTCCAAGAGACTATTAGGTGAAGGGCATTGGATGTAATCAAGGTCCAGAGAAGAGGTGTCTGTCATGAGTGCTAAGGGCTTCATACCTACTCAAATATAGAAATGATGCACTTTCTCCTATTAACTCAGACGTTGGGCCAATTTTATGAAAAGAAAATATTAAGATATTTAAGTGATTAACTCAGTAGTTATTCCTCATTCTTTTTTTCATATGCAAAAATGTACCTGAAGTATAGTCCTACTGGTTAACTGTCCCCAGTGCGAATAGAAAGCCCCACCAGAAAAAGGGGGGTGGGGTAGGTGCCAGTGTTGTCTCCCTTACTGCACCAAGAATCAAAGGGTCCAGGGCCTTTCCAACCAGTTAAAGGCAGTGATTCCAGGGACCTATTGGGAAAGAGCAGCAGAAATGGTGAAGGATGAAGAAGGGTGAGGAAGAGCTGCTTTATCCAGGATAAGTTTAGGGAGTTCTGAATACTGTGAAACCAAGGGCAGCCCCTGTGACCTACCTTGTATCAAGTGCTCATGATCTCTGATTTTCAAAATAACCCCACCCCAAAGAAACTAAATTGCATTATTGAAACAAGAAAAATGAATTGCATACCCCTACTTCTTGGTGGCATCGTTCAACTCTATTTATGTGTGGAAATCCAACAGTTACTTTATCACATTGTTGCATAACCCCAGCCCATGCTGTTCTGGAACAGCTGTGGGGTCTGATTGCCTGCCACCAAGAATAGGAAAAGGTGGGTTATTAAACATTGTATAGATTCATAATAATAGCAGATCTTTTAACTGAATTGTTGTTGTATGACAATTATCCCATTTTTTTCCCCATTGATGCCCCCTGCCCCACCCATCCTATCCCCTCTTCCACACTCAATCCCTAGTTTATTGTCCAGGTCCATGGATTACTTATACTAGTTCCTTGACTAAATTCTTCCCCTTCTTTGCCCCTTTCTCCTCCATCCCCCGCCCCTCTGGTCACTGTCAGTCTGTTCCTTGTTTCCATGCCTCTGGTTCTATTTTGCTTGTTTGTTTTGTTCATTAGTTTCCTGTATTAGAAGGTATCATATGATATTTGTCTTTTGACACCTGGCTTATTTCACTAAGCATACTACTTTTCAGTTCCAACCATGCTGTCACAAAAGGGGAGGGGGAGAGTTCCTTCTTTCTTTCTGCCTTATAGTATTCCACTGTGAAATGTATGATGGTTTTTTGATTCATTCATCCACTAATGGGCACTTAGGCTGTTTCCAGCACTTGACTATTGTAAATAGTGCTGCTATGAAATAAGTGTGCGTAGGTTCTTCTGAAATGGTATTTCAGAGTTCTTTGGGTATAATCCTAGCAGGAATCCCTGCACCAAAAGGCAGTTCCATTTTTAGTTTATTGAGAAAATTCCATCTGTTTTCCATAGTGGCTGGACCAGTCTGCATTCCCACCAGCAGTGCACTAGGGTTCCCTTTTCTCCACATCCTCACCAGAAATTCTTGTTTGCCGACTTGTTAATGAAGACTGTTCTGACAGGTGTGAGGTGGTGTCTCATTGCGGTTTTAATTTGCATCTCTCTGATAGCTAGTACATTAATTCTCTGCTGTTGAGCATTCTTTCATATGCCTATGGGCTCTTTGTATGTCTTCCTTGGAGAAATGTCTGTTCAAGTCTTTTGCCCATTTTTAAATAGGGCTGTTTTCCTGGTGTTGAGTCATATAGGCCCTTTATGTATTTTAGTGATCAAACCCTCATCTGAGGGTTTGGCAAATATGTTTTTCCATACAATTGGTTCCCTTTTCATTTTGTTATTTTCTTTAGCAGAGCAGAAACTTTTCAGTTTAATGTAGTACCATGTGTTTATTTATTCCTTTATATACCTTGTCCTAGGAAAAGTATTGGTGAAAGTATGGCTGCATGGGATATCTGAAATTTTACTTCCTTTGTTTTCCTGTAGGCACAGCTTATGTTTAAGTCCTTTATCCATCTTGAGTTTATTCTGGTATACGGTAAAAGTTGGTGGTCTGGTTTCTTTTTTCTTTTCTTTTCTTTCTTTCTTTCTTTTTTTTCATATGTCCCTGTCCAGTTCTCCCAATACCACTTGTTGAAGAGACTATTTTTGCTCCATTTTATCCAATTGTCAAATATTAACTCATCAGACAGACCTGAGTTTATTTCTGGACTCTCTATTCTGTCTCATTGATCTATGTGTCTAATCTTATGCCAGTACCATATTGTTTTGATTACATTGGCCTTATAATACAGTGTGATATCTGGTATTGTGATTCCTCCTCCTTTGTTCCTCCTTCTCAAGATTGCTGTGGCTATTCATGGTCGTTTTTGGCTCCATCTAAATTTTTGTAGCATTTATTCTAAATCTGTGAAATATGTCATAGGTTTTTAATAGGGATTACATTGAATCTATAAATTGCTTTGGGTAATATAGGCATTTTAATGGTAATTCTTCCCATTTATGAACACGATATATGCTTTCATTTATTTGTATCATCCTTAATTTCCTTCTTCAGTGGTCTGTAGTTTTCCAACTACAGGTCTTTTACCTCCTTGGTTAAGTTTATTCCTAGGTACTTTATTTTTCTTGTTATTATAGTAAATGGGACATTTTTCTAGTTTCTATCTCTGATATTTCATTGTTAGTGTACAAAAATGCCTTTGATTTCTGGATATTAACTTTGTATCCCTCTATTTTGCTAAGTATATTGATTAGGTCAAGCAGTTTTTTGGTGGAGTCTATTGGGTTTTCTATGTACACTATCATGTCATCTGAAAATAATGACAATTTTATGTCCTCCTTTCCAGTTTGGATGCCTTGCATTCCTTTTTCTTGTCTGATCTCTATGGTTAAAACTTCCAAAACTATGTTGAATAGAAATGGAGAGAGTGGACTCCCTTGTCTTGTTCCTCATCCTAGAGGGAAGGTTTTTGCCCATTAAGTATGATGTTGGCTGAATGTTTCTTATATATGGACTTTATTATGTTGAGGTATGCTCCCTCTATTTTCACTTTGCTGAGCATTTTTACCATAAATGGGAACTCTATCAAATGTTTTTTCAGCATCTATTGATGTGATCATATGATTTTTGTCTTTCATTTTGTTTATGCAGTGCATTAACTCCATTGTTTTGTAAATATTATACCATCCTTGCACCCTGGGATAAATCCCATTTGATCATGGTGTATGATCTTTGTCATGTATTGCTGGATTTGGTTTGCCCATATTTTGTTGAGGATTTTAGCATCTATCTTCACCAGCAATATTGGCCTATAGTTTTCCTTCTTTCTTGTGTCTTGATCTGGTTTTAGGATTAGAATAATACTGGCCTTCTAGAAAGAGTTTGAGAGACTCCCCTCTTCTTGAATTTTCTGGAATAGGTTGAGAAGGATACGAATTAGTTCTTCTTTCAATGTTTGGTAAAATTCACCTGTGTAGCCATCCAGTCTGGGTATATTGAGTGCCAGGAACTTTTCTGATTAGTGCTTCAATTTCACTCGTTGTTATTGGTCTATTCAGGCTTTCTGTTTCTTTTTGATTCAGTCTTGGAAGAATATGTTTCCAAAATTTGTCCATTTCACCCAAGTTGTCAAATTTCTTATCATATAGTTGTTTGTAGTGATTTCTTACAATCCTTTGTATTTCTGTGTTATCAGTTGTGATTTCTCCTCTGTTCTGGTTTTATTTATTTGGGTCCTCTCTTTTTTTCTTTTGAAAGTTTTAATTCTCTTTTTTTCTTGATGAGTCTGTTTAAAGGCTTGTTGATTTTGTTTATCTTTTCAAAGAACTAGCTCTTGGGTTTATTGATTCTATGAATTGTTCTTTTAGTCTTTATGCATTTAATTCTGCTCTGATCTTGATTATTTCCTTCCTTCTACTTGCTCTAGTCTTTGTTTGTTGTTGGTCCTCTAGTTCTTGTAACTGTTGTGTTAGGTTGTTTATTTAAAATTCTTCTATCCTTTTTAGGTAGGCCTGTATTGCTACGAACTTCCCTCTCAGGACTACCTCCACTGTGTTCCCTACGTTTTGGGCTGTTCTCTGTTCATTTTCATTTGTTTCCTGAAACTTTTTTATTTCTTCTTTGATTTCATTGTTAACCCATTTATTATTTAATAGCATGTTATTCAGTCTCCATGAATTTGAATGTTTTTTTTTTTTTTCCTTGAGGTTAGTTTCTATTTTAAAGCCATTGTGATCTGAGAAGATGCCTGATATAATTTTGATTTTCTTGAATTTGTGGAGGCTTGTTTTGTGTCCTCCATGTGTTCTATCTTTGAGAATGTTTCACATGCATTTAAAAAGAATCTGTATTTTGCTTCATTACTGTGGAAAATCCTGATTATATCGATTAAGTCCATTTGATTTCGAGTGTTGTTTAATGTCACAATATCCTTGGTATTTCTTTGCTTGGAAGATCTGTCCATTGTTGATAATGGGGTGTTAAAATTCCTTACTATGAGTGTGTTGCTGTCAATATCCTTCTTGTAGTCCTCCAAGATTTTTCTTACATATTTGGGTGCTCCTATAATATGTTTACAAGGGTTATATCTTCATGATGGATTATTCCCTTAAGTATTATGAAATGTCCTTCTTTGTCTCTTTTTTATGGCTTTTCTTATGAAATCTATTTTCTGATATAAGTATTGCTACCTCATCTTTTTTTCAGGTCCATTTGCTTGAAATATTTTTTCAATTTCTTCACTTTCAGTCCATGTAGATCTTTTGTTCTGAGTGGGTCTCTTGTAGACAGCATATATGTGAGTCATGTTTTCTTATCCATTCAGCTACCCTATGTCTTTTGATTGGTGCATTTAATCCAGTTACATTTAAGGTTATTATTGATAGGTACTTATTCATCATCATTTTCCCCTTTGTACTTGTGTCCCTCTCTATCTCTCTCTGTTTCTTTATCTTCTTAAAGCAGACCCTTTATCATCTCTTGCAATACTGGTTTGGTGGAGATGTAGTGTTTTAGACAGCTTTTGTCTGGAAATCCTTATTTCACTTTCCACTTTGAATGAAAGCTTTGCTGGGTATTGTAGGCCTTTGTTTTTCATTGTTTGGAATATTTTATCCCATTCCCTTCTGGCTTATAGTGATTCTGCTGAGAAATCAGCTAATAACCTTATCAGGGCTTCCTTGTATGTTATTAGCTGTTTCCCTCTTACAGCTTTTAGGATTCTCTCTTTGTCTTTGAAATTTGCCATTTTAATTATGATGTGTCTTAGATTGGGCCTCTTTGGGTCCATCTTCTTTGGGACCCTTTGTGCTTCTTGAACTTGCATGACTTTTTCTCTAATAAAGTTAGAAAAGTTTTTGTAGTTACTTTTTCAAACAGATTTTCTATTCCTTGCTTCTCCTTTTCTGGTATTTCTATGATATGAATATTATTATATTCCATGTTGTCCTTCAGCTCTCTTAAAACCTTTCCATTCTTTTTATTTGTTTGTTTGTTTTTAAAATTTTATTTATTAATTTTAGAGACGGGTAGGGAGAGAAGCAGAGAGGGAGAGAGACATCAATGTATGGTTGCGTTTCACCTGCCTCCAGCTACAAACCTTACTGGAGACCTGGTTTGCAACCTGGTTGTGTGCCCTGGCTGGGGAATCGAACCAGCGACCTTTGGGTATGCAGGCTGGTGCCTTATCCACTGTGCCACCAGCCAGGGCTGTTTGTTTGTTTTATTGCACTGGAAATTTTATTCTATGTTGACCTCCAGCTAATCTAATAATCTGCTTTCTCTAGCCTGCTTTTGATTTCTTCTACTGTGTTCTTCAATTCAGAAATTGTATTCTTAATTTCTTCTTGGCTTTTATTGATAGTTTCTATGTCCTTTTTAATGCTGGTATAGTTCTCAGCAAGTTCCTTGTAGCTTCTTTGGAGTTCTTGGTAGTTTCCCTGGAGTTTTTGTAGTTTTCTTTGAACTTGCTGAGTTGATTGAGCTTCTCTATAGTCATTATTTTGACATCCATGTCTGATAGTTTGCTTGCCTCTGTTTCACTTAGCTGTCTTTCTGGGGATTCCTCCCTTCCTTTTTATAGGGGTTGTTCCTTTGTCTCCCTATTTTAAGTGACTTTTCTTGTTTGTTTCTGCTTCTTAGATTAGTCTGCTTTGACCTCCTGTCTTTGTGGTATGACCTTTTGTCATAGGACACCTGTGGGATTCAGTGATGCAATCTCCTTGATCTCCTGAACTTGATGTTCTTGGATGCCCTTTATGCCATTTACTTGGACTGCCTGGTTGTACTTGTATTTTGATTGTTGTGTAGCTCTTTGGTGGGTCCTTCCCTCCAGCTAGCTGTCTGGGAGTCACTCCACCCACCATGTCTTATATCCTATTGTAGAGATGCACTTTATTTACTTCCTGCATCTGCTCCTGGTGACATCAGATTGTGTTCCACTCTGGACCTAGGCAGCCTGTTCAATACTACCAGAGATCCACTGTCTTTGTCTGTCTCCTTCAGTTGTTAATCAAATTAATCTGTGATCAGCCATCAGGTTTAAGCTCCGAAGAGTGGGGCAGAATTATTCCTGTGGATAGGGCTATTGCATTTGCTAAGGCTGATGCCACTTGGAGAAGAGTGGTCCACCTGCAGTATGGGGATGAGTCAGCACTGGAGCCCTATTGACTGCTCCCTAATTTCTCTCCTCAAAGCCACTGCCCCAAACTCTCCTTAAGCAGCTCTATTCCACTCTGCTCTACCTCTGCCAAAGCCTAGAGTAAGTGGATACCAATGTATTTTCATGTGTGGTCCCTGTAAAAACTCTCTGTATGTCCAACTGTGTCTCTCAGGCCTGCAAAACCCCACCACTTTTCACTTGTCACAGCTTTGTTGCTGTAGGCAGGGAAGCCTAGCTGGGCTTCCAGCTCGTCTCAGAGGAAACCCCCTCCTGCTAAGCTATTTCTCTGTCTCTTCAGCTGCCACCTTTGGGAGCCCAGCCAGCCTTCTTGCATCTCCATACTTCCTACTGGTCATGTTATGATGACATGGCCTCATCTGTCTGTGGTTATCAAAGTCAGTATTTTGTTAGTCATTTTTTGTGACTCAGTTGATGGTACTTTTAAACTCTGATGAAGATACAGCTCAAATGTTTTTTAAATCAGAACAATGGCAGATTTCTACCATTATGTCTTACTATTTTTATTTATTTTATTTATTTATTAAAATATTTTATTCATTATTTTCAGAGATAAGGGCAGAGAGGGAAGAAGAAAGGGAGAGAAACATTAATGTATGGTTGCCTTTCACCTGCTTCCAGCTCCAGACCTGGCTGGAGACCTGGCTTGCAACCTGGTTATGTGCCCAGGCTGGGAATTGAACCAGCAATCTTTGGGTTTGCAGGCTTGTGCCAATCCCCTGAGCCACACCAGCCAGGGCTCATTACCTTTAAAACACTCAAAACCACTTAGTCCTACCTCCCCGACAAACCAGGCCAGTTTCAGAACACACCAGTCAGGGACACTGCCTTTCACAAAAGCAGAAGTCCACAGCTCCACATTCCCATTCACTGTTCAGCATTTCAGGCATTCTAATTAACCTGTGCTTGGTTGGACAGGTCCCCACAATCCCAGCCTCACCATCAATGCTGCTGTGTTCTTTAGGCAGGTATCCCAATGGGTCTCCTTTTTATTATTCCAGAATCTCTAAGGCATGTAGCTTTCCCCTCACACACCAGACAGCCTAGCTGATTCCTTTCTACCCTGATGACTGACTTTTCTCCACACCCTCATGGTTCTTCCCAATTTTAAACATTGACCTCAAGCACCTTACATCATTGTTATGAATAGTATTATCTTAAGTCTATCATCAGTCTTTTTACCAATGGGAAAAGCATAGCTTCCCTTCAGGAAGGGCTTGGCTATCTCCTAGTCAGAATATTCTAGGCCTAAAATCCACCCTTTTGCTCCAGGCTGCAGCACAGCTATTCTCTAGCTATCAGCTTGGCAAAGGTATGCAAAGTACCTTAAAAGCTGTATTATCTCCTTTCCCCACCCCCCAAACCATGAGCTGGGGGGACTCTGGGGACCCCCCTCCCCTGCTCTGTTACCTTATATTGTTTATGTTTTAGTCTTTATTTTCAACATGAAAAATTTTAGTTCATTTTAGCTTTTACCCAAATATAGCTAAATCTTTTAATCTTTCAAAGGAGTACTTTACAAGCAGTTGAGAAAGTAATTACAATGGAGATTAGTATTTTAAGACTTGTTTTCTGATCAAACCTACTGGAAACAATCATAGCTAGTTTAAATGCTGGTTTTAACATACATTTTTAAAATACCTAATCCCAGTGGCAATTTATATATGAAAAAGGAATTTGGACATGAAATTTCAGTTAATCTTTCAGCCTCAAAGCTTTTCAAAAGGCTAATACTTTATCTTAAAATACCCAATCTGTCAATTTCCAAAGTAATTTTATAAATTACCACATTCAGTCAGATAAAAGACTTCAAAATTCCTTTTATAACCAAATTCAAAAAACTCTCATTCATTGCTGATTGAAATGGAAAATGGTACAGCCACTTTGGAAAATGGTTTTGTCATTTCTTAGAAAACTGAACATACTTTTATAAGCAATCATCCTCCTTTGTATTTACCCAAAGCGTTTAAATATTCCTGTCCACATAAAAACCTGCACTCAGATGTTTTTAGCACCTTTATTTATCTATGCCCAAACTTGGAAGCAATCAAGATGTCTTTTAGTAGGTGGATGGACCTTGGCCCCACCCTACAGATGAGAGGAATGTTAGAGAATTTGTAATGTATTTTAAAACAACCACTATTACTCAAGTCTTCATTATTTCTAGGAGAGAGACAGAATGTCCTCATTAAAGCCTGACTAAATGCTGTATAATAAAATCATATTTAATGTATCATTTTTCTTCTTAATATCACTCAGTGGTCATAAATTCTCTGTAGTCTTTTGGGAAAAGTCAATAGAAATGTTAGAATAAAGTTGAAATTTTCTAAAGTAAAATAGTAAGACAAAAAGATGGAAAAGGGCAAGAGGATGTAAATTAGAGGTTCAACGTTCAAATACTAAGAATCTCAGAGAAAATTCAGAAAATGGGGAAAGGAGGTCAGATATTATTTACAACAGTTACTTATTTCTTAAAAATCCTAAGGGAAAATGTTTCCTCTTAGTATATTGTGACAAGCCAAACTATCATTTAAAGTATGAGGGTAGTACAAGACAATGCTTAGACATGGAAACTCTCCAAAAATTAATTTCTTATATATCTGTTTTCCAAAAGCACTTACAAAATAAGGAAGAAAACTAAGAAGGTGAAAGACATGGGATATAGGAAACAGGATTTAACTCATGATAAGGATAATCTCCAAGGTAGGAAAAGTAGTTAATAGTTGTTAATGCTTTAACATACAAGCTTTATATGTAGTATGTGTGTATTAACCCCCATAATTCCCACATAGTAGTGTTTATGTACTCATTTTATCCTCATTTTTCAACAAGAAATTGAACATAGAACGATTAAGTGACTACATCATTCTTGGACAAGGAGTGAAGGAAAAAGCCAAAATTTTAACCCATAAAACCTGATTCCCATTATACTCACCTAACCCATATTGTGATATAACTATATTTAGAAGATAGAAGGGCACAAGAAATGTTCAGATGTGTCACGGTATTATGGAGATTCAGAAGAAGCACCCCAAGATAATGCCTCAGTAGTACACAGATTACTTTGAACTAAACGTGCTATACAAAGAATGTATCCAACTCAACACCAGGAAGACAATCCAATTAAAAATGGGCAATGGACCCAAATAGAGACCTCTCCAAAGAAGACATAGATGGTCAATAGACATTTGAAAAGATGTTCAACATCACTAATCATCAAACAGATGCAAATTAAAACCACAATGATATATTGCCTCACACCTTCCAGAATGGCTATCATCAATAAATTAACAAACAACATGTGCCGTCAAGGATGTGGAGAAAAGGAAACTCTTGTACATTGTTGGTGTGAATTCAGGCTGGTGCAACCGTATGGAAAACAGTGTGGAGTTGGCTTGAAAAATTAAAAATGAAACTGCCTTTTGACTGAGCAATCCCACTTTTGGGAATATATCCTAAGAATCCCAAAACACTAATCAGAAAGAATATATGCATCCCTATATTCATTGTGGCCAAGATCTGGAACTAGTTCAAGTGTGCACCAGTTGATGAGTGGATAAAAATGTGGGATACATTTACCCAATGGAATGCTACTCACACATAAAAAAGGAGGAAACCTTCCTTTTTGCAACAGCATGGATGGACCTGGAGATGATTATGCTAAGTAAGATAAGCCTGTCAGAGAGAGGCAAATACCATTAACAACTAAAGGATGAGTACCATGAAACTCAAATAAGTGTTAAATTTAGCCCAAGTTTTTCCCTGTAACTTTGCTTATAATAACTTTCAGGAAAGAAGCTGAAGTATTTTCTGTGAGATAGTTCAGTGGCCATAATAGTCTCCCCGCCTTCCACATCTCACTTCTCTTATTCATCCTCTCCTGGCTGCCAAGCCTCCTACAAGTCACGTGACCTCCTGCCCTGTTCAGAAACTTAACAGCTGGCTTCTCAGCATGGAGGAAAGAGAGAAAAACTGTTTAAGTCCTGCATGATGCCTTCCACAAAAATGCCAACTTATTTTTCCAGATCCCTTCTTATTATATCACTCATGGAATTTTTAACACTCTCCATGATTCATCGTCTCATTATTTCCATCTTTGCTCATAGACAGAAAATTCTCTTATACTGTTTATTTGGTGTTTAAAATTCTATCACCAGTCAGGTTTCAGCTCAAATACTACCACTTTCGCAAGACCCTCCCCAAACTCAAAATCATGAGGAATTCTGAGGTGGGAATCAGTGTCTTCACCAGGTAAAGGAGCCAACAGAACACTGGCCAACATTATTCAGAGACAACATGCAAAATGTTCTCCACAGTTGAACTCCTGATGTGTCTTGGACAATCCATGAATCATTGATTGTTTTCCTCATCAGTCAGCCTGCTCAAGGGCAAACTTCCCCTCATGGCCTCTCTATTACCTTCTAGCCAATCTGTTTACCAGGGAAAAGAAAACACAGCTGGCCATTCCCAGACTTTGCAGTTTTTCTTCTTGTCTCTTCAACTGGTTACATAAATCTCATTTTAAAACTTTATTTCCATATTGCTATATATAAGTAAACTTTTAATGTGTTACACAAACTTTCTAATATAGGTCTAGAGGCCACACCCCTAAGGTCAACTAAATTAGCTACTCCAGTCTTTTTTTCCAATTCCTCAAGTTTACCAAACTCTACCTCATCGTTGAACATGCTTTTCCATCACTCTGCCTTTCCCAAGGGTTCTTTGCTTTTTCTTAAGTTCTGTGGGGACCAAGAGTCAGAGAGCTGTGTTTCTTGCACACTTTTATATCCCCAGCTGCCTCTACACTATTCTTGGCACATGATTTCCTAAATAACGCCTGTTGAATAAAGTAACTGTTGAATCAGTGTAATACAAAGCACAATTAGAAGTATTATTATTAGGAAGCAGGCAGGACAGTTATTTCATAAAGACCAGAAGGAAGGAGGAAAGGAGAAGTATAGATCCACAAAGGTTGTAGCCCTGAGCAAGGAAGATATTTGAAAGCTTTGATTTTCTCTCTACACTAGGAGGACAAATCACCTCCCTAGAATTAATGAGTAGGTTACAGAGGGTGAGGTTTGAAGAGAGACACTGAAATTTGAATGACTACTGAAAAGAATTGGAAAACCACTAAAGAAAGTCTAGAAGAAATGGTAAATGGTTCAGGAGTATTGGAGACCATGACCTTGTAAATGACCTCACTCAGCAGAGTTGAGAGATTTTCTGCATCTCTGCTCAACAGTGTAGGATTTGTGCAGAAATCAGTTAACTTCATTGAACCAATGTTTAAAGTTTGAATCTTAGGTGTGAGGAAAGTTTAAAGGGGTTAACAATTTTTTGAGGACAGGGTTGAAAGTGATTGAGCTGATTAACAGGTGTCTCACTTGAGTGGATAAAGACCTGAAGTCAAATGAGTGCTACTAGCTTGTGACAAAATGGGATAGTGACATGAGGGAACTCCACGTGGCTGAGAACATCAAAGGGGCAGGTAGAGATGGGGCAGAGAAATATCTTTAGAACAAGACAGGGTTTCTTCCAAGATCTTTTTAGTTTTATGTATTTATAAAAATTTGTAACAGTTCACAAATCTGCATGTCATCCTTGTACAAGGGGCACGTTCCGCTTCTCTGTATTGTTCTAATTTTAGCGTATGTGCTGCCCAAATGAACACCCAAGATCTTTTTATACCTGACAACATTTTAACTTCGTTATGACTATGGCATCTGGAAGGACAAATGAGCCAAGAATATTTTATGGGATGTGTGATAATGTAGAGATTCATGTGGCAGTGGCAAAACAAGGACACCTCAGGTGCTATTAACAATTCATGCATTTCAATAGTTTCTGGAGGCAATTTGATAAATGATTCAGGATAAATTATATCCAGGTTATATTCAGAATATCTTCCCTCTGGCTGGGCTGAGTGAGCATTCCTCCAAAATTGGATTTAATGAGGCACTGAATGAATCAGCTATTCCTAGGCTCTGTGATGTCTCCTGAGTATTGGAGCTAATTCCCTAATAAACGAGTTTTCTAATAAATCTATTCTTCACCCCTACACAAGGAATATTAAGAGGAATCACATACCGTTAGTTGTTTACCTCTATTAACAAAGATTATAATGAAACAAAGCTACTTTAGGTATGGCAGCAATTACATAGCAAAAGGCCAAAGCACAACATAATTTTCAGCAAAATCATAGTAGGTAGGTAAAAATTAGGTATCTGTATCAAGAATAACAAAAATAATGCCCATACTACTTTATAAATCTTGTCATATATATTTAGTTTATTTGATCCTCATAACAAACCTGTGAGGTATTATTATTACTTGCCTACCTTACAGTTGAGAAAAGTGTGCTTTAAAGATTTCATTGAGCCCTGGCTGGTGGCACAGTGGATAAGGTGCCCGCCTGCGAACCCAAAGGTAGCTGGTTCGATTCCCCAGCAGGGGCACATGGCCAGGTTGCAAGCCAGGTCTCCAGCCAGGTCTGTGGCAGGAGGCAGGTGAAAGGCAACCATATGTTGATGTCTCTCTCCCTCTTCGCCTCTCTCCCTTCCACTTTCTCTAAAAATAATGAAGTATTTAAACAAAAAAAAAAAAAAAAAAAGATTTCATTGAGTTACCTAAGGTCACCGGTAAGCAGTTTTTTACCTAATAGAGTAGCGCATTTTGGAGGTAGTATGCGAGGTGGACAGGTTAACATTACCCAACAGGATGATGCTTTGGGAAGGAACTCACGGAGGCTTACTTAGTTCATTTAGTTAATGCTCCAGGAACTGAAGAGAACGGTAGACAGGCTTCAATAGGAGGATGCATTTCTACCATGGTTCCTCTAGGTGGCAGTAAAGGCCACCGCTACAGACAAGCGTTTGTCCCTACAGATCCTTGGCTTTAAGTGGTCAAAGCAGGAAGAAGGAGGAACAAAGCAATGCTATTCTTCCAGAGTTGGAAAAGGGTGCATGTATGTCCATACACACACATGTGCATGCAAGCCTGTGTTCATGGCACAGGAATTGAGAAATGTAGAGAACTACACCAATACCACTAGTTGGTAGGACCAGCGTGAAAGAACAACCTTGATCGTTGACACTTTAGAATATACTGAGTTCTCCTAGCCCATATCTGCAATCCAGCTAGATATTATGTGATGCCCAAGATTATCATTGTCACCAAGTACAAAAGTGGATGTTCTCTCGAAAGAGAGCCTGCATGTGGTGCATTAATGCCTATGGCTATCTTTTTCCTCAAGTACATATTTGATTTTACTCATTCATTCAATCATTCATTCATTTATTTTAGAAACAGGGGGAGGGAGAAAGAGAAGGAGAGAAACATAAATGTGTGGTTGCCTCTCACATGCCTCCAATTAGGGACCTGGCCTGCAACCCAGGTATGTACGGTTACTGGGAATCGAATCAGCAACCCTTTGTTCGCAAGCCAGCACTCAGTCCACTGAGCCACAGCAGCCAGGGCTCAAGTGTACTCTATCTATGAGCTGGCAGAGAAGAGCAACTCAAAGTGTCATACTATTACAGATAGGATGAGAGAGACCTGAGTCAGGAGGCCTTTCTCCCCGGCCTCATTTCTTAGCTTGCCCGCAAGAGAATAATTCAAGGGAGAGACAAACATGAATAGTGGATATGAGATAGCTAGTTTATTTATGATACATATATATAAAAGCACGGAGCTATAAGCAGGCACCTGGCAAGTCTAAATGCCACACATTAAAAAAAGTTATTAATAAGTTTGTTAGTAAGTTAGTGAGTTTGTTCTATACACTTGAGCCAAGGCTAAGAGTGGGTACCTAGCTAATCTAAGGACACTGACTACTGGGGTTCAAGGGTTATATACCTCAGCTGCCTTCTAGGTTCTCCTTCTTCTTCCCCTTGGGAACAATGTACAGCTACAAAGGCTTCCTTTCTCGGTGAGTAAAGGTTCTTTGTCTTAGTGAAATTGTTACAGAGGCCCCATTTCCCAGCACAGGCCCTCCTCTTTCTCCTGTGCAATTCCCCCTGTGATGTTCAGAACACCAGGCGATCTTGGTAAGATTGTTATAGAAACCTCTTTTCTCAGCACAGTCTCAAGGACTCTCCCCTCCTCCTGTGCTAATTTGCTTGTAATGCTCAGGGCACCCAGCTCTCTTACCAAGAGGAGCTCTGGACTGCTGAGTCAATTTGTGAGACAAATCTTCCTTTGGCTTCCAGCCTCTTGTATTATTAAGTTGTTAGACTGTAATGGAGGGCCCTTTCTTTCCTCTCTGGCGGCTCATTCCTAGCTGATACCTAACAACATGGGTAAAGGATCTCAATAGTTTAAGGGATTCAAGAAACTATGATGCTTTCCTGGTTTGGTAATCATCAGCATTGCTAGAGATTAACTGCAGATTTTGGTACTGGACAAAGAATGAGAATTCTCTACTAGAGCTTTCCAAGTCAGACAATATATGTAGCTGGAAAAGAAGAGTTGGAATCCAGCTTTCCCACTGGATGGCACTTAGATGTTATCCTATATCTTCTGAAAGCTAGCAAATAAAAAAAAAGTTCTATTTGTCTACGTTTACCGACTCTAAGGATAACCCCACCGTATTTATCAATTTGAGGAGTGTTCTACAGGAGGAGACTCCTTCTCTGTTGTGGGAAGCTGCTTCTCTTCTGGCACTGGGGGCAGGTCCGGAGCTTTCTGCCCACACTTTGCAACAGTGAAGCGACTCATATGAAGAGCTTCCTCATAGCCTGGGAGGGTGTCCCCAGAGGAGGGCAGCTGGCCCAGGGGGCTGTGGGAATGGGCCACTGCCAGGATCCTCCGAGCTGCAGGGCCAAACACAGACTGCAGGGCTGGAAAGCAGGAAGGAATAGAGCTAAAGTAAATGTGACATCCTCAGAAACCAGACATACAACACATTTAATTCCCCTTTACTTTTTTTTAATTTTAAGATTTTTTTTTTTAATTTCATTATTTTTAGAAAGAGGGGAAGGGAGAGAAGCAGAGAGGGAGAGAGACATCAACGTATGGTTGCTTTTCACTTGCCTTCAGCCACAGACCTGACTGGAGACCTGGTTTGCAACCTTGTTACATGCCCTGGCTGGGGAATCGAACCTGCGATCTTTGGGTTCGCAGGCAGGTGCCTTATCCACTGTGCTACCAGCCAGGGGGTCCCTTTTACTTTTAACCAGCGTCCAAACTACTATCAGTTCTTGGCCACAAATATTGTGAAAAATCCGGTGAAGCTTGCTTAGGAACCAACTTCAATCTCTGCTAGAAGATTCTGTCTTCTCTGGGACCCTCAAATTATCCAAATTATGTTCCTATCTCCTACCCTTATTAGATTTAGAACCCTTTAGACCAATCCTCTGATGTTGCACACACCATAGAAATATTTGCTTCTGCCTTACTTGTCTTTTCTCAAAATGATTGTGAGAACTGGGAGGCAGGAAAGGTTGTTCTCTTTGCAAAATAAATATCACAGTGTTTTGCCACCTGCTGTCCTGCCTGGTATTGACTCTTCAATTTCAGTGAAGAATAGAATATAAAGAAGAGACCAGGAGGAAGTATAATGTCTTATGATCATCAAAGGGGATGTTGGGGCTCATACTTAGTGTTTAGCAAGACTGGGGGGAATAAACAAGTGAGAGTACTCATGACAAACCTCTAAATGCATAAAAATTAAGCCCTAACTGGTGGCTTAGTGGAAAGGCGACAGCCTGCAAACCCAAAGGTCACTGGTTTGATTCCCTAGTCAGGGCACATAACCAGGTTGCAAGCCAGGTCTCCAGCCAGGTCCATAGCTGGAGGCAGGGGAAAGGCAACCATACATTGATGTTTCTCTCCCTTTCTTCCTCCCTCCATGCCCTTCTCTCTAAAAATAATAAATAAAATCTTTTAAAAAGTATAGATAGAAAATGTAGGTTTATACAAAATTCAAGATATTTTTTTCAAAAGGGATATTCTCAGAGCTTAAAATAAGTATGAATTGGGTAATTCCTCTTACAAAACATTTCAACATTGTCTCCAACGTTTCCTTACTCCCTTCACTCTCTCATCGTGGAGACCAACGTTTGCAACCGCGGCCTCCTGAGATCCCAGGCCACTACGTTCCCAGGCGCCTGACCCAGCTCTGGCGCCTAGGAATTGCTTTCCTAGGCAATTCGTGGTTTTAAACCCTGGTGCCGTCCTAGCTGTTTGTATAAACCTGGGTCCACTCCCCGTGTGTAACGCCAGTGTACTCACACGTGATCGTGCTCTGGAGCGTGCTATCATGATCAAAAGCGATGACTGTCACTTCGTAGGGTGGCCGGCCCTCGTCCTCTGCATTTTGCCGGCGGCCCAGGCAGCAGCGGAAGCACGCGGACGTCAGGCCGCACAGCAGGAGCAGCGCGCCCAGGACCACCAGCAGCCTGCAAGCACGGTGCGGGTGAGCGCGGGGTCTGCTTTGTTCCCCGCCTGGCCGCCCTCAGCCTTCCCTGCCTGCATTTTCATTCTTGTGTGCATATTTTATAGAGCAAGTATAAGGTTTTTTATTGCAAGGTTTTCACTTCACATATATACCGCCTTATTTTGTCAGCAAGACTAAGTCCATTTGTTGAACAATTAGCAAGAGACAACGTGGTTCAGCGGACAGCTTTCTACTTGACTGAAGTAATCTCTGCAGGCTGCACAATCCTCTGCGCTGTTGGCCGAGGAGATGGTACTGAAATAGGAAATCCTGGCATATTGTCATACGGCGTCGTGATGAGGAAAAGAAACGACTCCATGTGATGCCAGCTAAGTAGGCTGGCTGTCTCACCGATATTATTTTTTTACTGCTGTCAAGTATTTTAAAACTAAGAAAATAAAAGACCCTAGCTGGTGGCACAGTGGATAAGGCCCCAGCCTGCAAATCTAAAGGTCACTGGTACAATTCCCCAGCCAGGGTAAGCCAAGTCTCCAGCCAGGTCCATAGCTGGAGGCAGGTGAAAGGCAACCATACATTGATGTCTCTCTCCCTCTCTGCCTCTCCCTCTTCCCCTCTTTCTAAAAATAATAAATAAAACCTTTAAAAAATGAAAAAACAAAACAAAAAACCATAAAAACATATATACCCCTTGAGAAAAATAAAGTTCATTTCAAATGTTTTTGTGGGTATTATGGCTGAAACTTACCATATATACCAGAGATGTACCCAGTCTGTGGTCAGGCAACTATGAAGAAAGAATAAAGGTGTTTTTTTGTTTGCTTGCTTTTTTTTTTGGCAATAAAAAATATAGTTAGTACCTGTTATGATGCCTTGTTGTACCAAAAGCATCACAGGTTGTATTAACTTCACTGTAACCAGCTGATTCTGTTGTATAATGGGATGCTTTAGTTTTACACTATAGATGACATTGTGTAAATCATTTTGTAAATCATTTTAAGACAGCCTAAAGTAGTGATGTGAAATAGTGTTAGCAGAAAATGTAACAATGACCATTGTAAATAGTTACAATGACAGTTACCAAGAAAGAACTTCCCATGCAAGTTGACAAAGAGTGAGTTTGAAAGTGGTTGTGAAAGTTAACATTTTGTATATTCTTGAGGTCAGTAAAATTTAAAAATTTTAATTTCAAAGTAAAGAAAATTTCAGTTATAAGCATGAAAGCAATACAATAAAGTTTGTAATTTATGTTTTGCAAGTTGTTGAAAAAAAGAAGAGCCACCATAAAACCATAAAAACTGCCACCATAAAATATTGGTCCTAAATCACATCAAGAATCAAAGCTGAAGCCCTGGCTGGTGGCACAGTGGATAAGGCTCCCGCCTGCGAACCCAAAGGTCACTAGTTCAATTCCTAGCCAGGGCACATAATCAGGTTGCAAGCCAGGTCTTTAGCTGGAGGAAGGTGAAAGGCAACCATACATTGATGTTTTGTTCCCTCTCTGCCTCCCTCCCTTCCCCTCTCTCTAAAAATAATAAATAAAATCTAAAAAAAAAAAAAAAAAAAAAAAAAAAAAAAAAAAAAAAAAAAAAAAAAAAAAAAAAAAAAAAAAAAAAAAAAAAAAAAAAAAAAAAAAGAAGACGCAAAGCTGGAAAAGAAGAAGAAGAAGAAGAAGAAGAAGAAGAAGAAGAAGAAGAAGAAGAAGAAGAAGAAGAAGAAGCAAAGTTGGTATATGTAGTAGATGAGGCCGAACAAAACAAGGGAAAACTGTAGAAATCAGCTTCATTGTGATGAAAACTAATGAAATATTCTGAATTAACTAGGACAATTATAAATTTTCTATCTAGGGAGAAAAAAATATGGATTGCATGAAAGAAAGAGTATGGGGATAAGATCAGGAGTGGAAAGGGGAGGGGAAGAAAAATGTTTATTCTAAGGATGAGTAAATTTAATAATACTTCCTGGTATATTGATCTATTGAAATCATTGAAATGCACTCTATATCCTCTCTTTGGTTGCACAGTTATGGAACATGCAGTTGGGTTTTCCATTGAACAAATTGAACAACGTCTGCTCCAGGTTTTCTCACATTTGCCATTTGTTCAAAGCCCCTTCTAGTTTACAACATTACAATTCTGAGTCTATGTCTAAAAGCTCAGAGAATCTATGAAAGGAATCAAGGCCATCGCCATTCCCCTGGGGTGTAATATACTTGGCTATTGGGAAATCCTTCCCCTGGCTAAATATATGCATTTTCCTTCAGCCCCAGCAAGTCTTTTACCCAAATTATCCCTGAGTTTTGTGTCCCCCCACTCCCCACTGGTTTACCAATAGATCTTTTCCCTTATTATCTTTATGTCCTCCATGTTTACATAACATTTAACTGTGACAGGTTTACATTAAGGGCTATTTCAAGGTAATAGCTAAATAAAATCTGCAATAAATATTAACATGCTCTAAAAAAGAAAAAAAGAAAAGAAAATATTCTTTAGCCCTGGCTGGTGTGGCTTTGTAGATTGAGTGCTGGCCTGAGAACAGAAAGGCTGCTGGTTCAATTCCCAATCAGATACATGCCTGGGTTACAGCCAGGTCCCTGGCTGGGGGCGTGTGAGAGGCAACCAATCCATGTTACTCTCATACATCTGATGTTTCTCTCCTTCTCTTTCTCCTTCCCTTCCACTCTCTCTAAAAATAAATAAATAAAATCTTTAAAAAAAAAAAAACAAAAACCTGCACTGACTCAAAAATAATGTTCTGCATATTTGAAGCGGTGATGTATCTTAGGAAATTACCCAAACATATCTAGCTGTGACTAAGGTACTGAATCCAATCTGTTGAGTCACTGGAAAACAAGAGTAAGAAAGTCTACTGCAAATCTCTGTGACTGCATAAATTGAGATTAAGTCTGCTGCTTTGATGGGAAGATTGGCTTTGGAAAAAACGCTATCAGCAGTGTTATTTTGAGTATTTAGGATGACACAAATGTGTGTCTTTATTTTGGGATAACCAGTCTGTGAGTAAGTGGATTGATGCCCATTTAAGGAGAAATAAGGGAAGTCACAGATATCTGACCTCTTGACCCTGTTTTGTATATTGATGTTTATGTCTGTCTCTCCTTCCTCCCAGTTTGGACTTTCAGATACTTACTGTTCAGGACCAACACAGTTCTCTTCACATCTTGCCCAAGGAAGCTGCAGGAAGGGAAATTGTCTCAGACAGGGAAAAGGTCTGATCTTCTCTACCCAGCAGCCTAGACTGCTGTGTTAGATCAGCTGGTGAGAGCAGGGTAACTGAGGACAAGGTCATATAGGTCAGCCATGTTTAGGACTATTTGTTTTCACTTACTGGTGCCTATTGCCACCTTTCTCAGGGGAGAACCTGGGAAAGCAAACTTCCAATCAGCTTCTCTCTTTCTCTTGTGTTTTATTTTGTTTTATTTGTTTGTATCTGGTGGTGGCTGAGCATCACTGCCTTTGTGAATGACAGGCAGCATTTATATCAATTTATTTGTCCCAGAAATTTCCTGATCGGTCCCTCAGAATATTGTTATTATCTTCCTAATTCTTTCCCAGTGCAGATTGAATTCTAACTCCCTGCTTTTCATTCCCTCTGTGCATCAATAACTCACTATACAAGAGAAGGGAGAGGGAAAAAAAACCTTATTTATTGAATAGCTAATGTATGCCAGACAGCTAAGAATTTTTATTATTTTGTAACACTTCATTATAGTAAGCATATAGGTGGATATATTTAACCTTATTTTAAGTATTTCAGGAACTAAAGTTTTAAGTAACATGACCAACTAACTGCACACACCTCTTAACTTATTCATAAGTCAAGCAAAATTCAATATATAGATAGATAGTACTGGAAACAGATCTGTTCTAACAACTCCTTGACATTTTGCTATCAAAGTCCCTTTGACTCCTTGTAAAACAACAACAACAAAAAACCCCAAAATCTTCCTCTCCTTCTAGTTTACGTTTCAGTTGACACTTCCTACTTCAAAAACCTAAGTAAACTTTTGTTTTAAGAACTGTTTCTTTCTTACAAGAACTTGAAAGACTAGATATTTCAGGAAATCAACAATAAAGACCACAGAGTTCCTCTAAAGGGACAGATTTATACTTACTGGGATTTTATGGCTGGGTGGAGGAAAGGATTTTTCACAAACACTAACAGCTGTCCTCTGCTGATAATATTTGAGAAACTCCTGGTTTTGTTTTAATTTATTTTAATCACCAGGATGACAAAAGTGTAAGTTTCTTCAACCCAGCCTTGGGACTTCATTTCATTTTCTTGACTAAAGGCTAGAAACCCTAAGTTACTTAGAAGATAAAGTGCCTATTTCAAGACTGTTGGGGAGAAAAAGAAGAAGAAGAAAAGAGAAAATAAGGGAAGAAAAAGTCAAGAGAGAGAAGAGGAAGCAACAAGAAAATACAATTTAAAAAAAAAAAACAAAAACAAAAACAGATGATCCGAAATTCGGTTAATTGGTATACAGGAAGTGAAACTGACAGCCCACTCCCTACCAGAGCTGTACAGGAACCTGAGAGTAGACAATTTCTTCATTTGTTCTCTTTAATAGATTTCATAGCTCTGTAAACTTCCCCTTGATAATTGCCCAGAATCCCTCAATGTAGTGACCTCTTTCCCAGCTAATGAGTGAGTTACTCAGGGGCTTCCGAATTTTAGAGAGAAATAAAAGATCCCAAGTATTTTAAAAGAGCTTTTTCCCCCCTCTTAACTTATTTTGGGTCTGGAGGCTCCTAGCAACTTCAAGAACAGCCTTAGGGCTAATGTGGGAAACTCTGTTTAGGAGAATCTCATAGCTAGTTTTGATCATTTACTTGGAAATTTGAGGGGTGGGTGATAAGATGTTAAAGGAGAGAAATAGACATACATAAGTGGCACTTCCAAACTGCCATTGCTATCTTACTTGTATCTATGGCTGCCTTTCTGTCCCCTGTTCCTCATATACTATGTCGCCCTATAACAAGAAACATTCTAGTTATTTCCCACTCTCCCCTTGATCCTATGTATGTCTTTTCCCCTCATGAATTTTCCCCCAGATTTTTCTGAGACCTGGTTTATCTGAGAAACAAAAACAGAAGCTTTATTCCTGTGTTTTCACAACTTACCTGGATGAAGTTCACCAGGGCAGCCACCCACATAGCCTGGACTCTCACTCCCATTGGGCTGAGCTCCTGCTTCTCCAGGGTCAGGCTCTGGGTGTCCATTACCTCCTTTCCATGCTCTGTGCCTTGTCGGACTTCGAGACCTAGAGAACTTAGGAGAGAAACTTTGCTTAGCAATAAATCACCATTTCCTTCTCTCTCTCCCACTCTCTCTTTATTCTCCTGGGCTTCTATTTCCTGTGCATCTTCCCTTCCCTTCCATCCTGGCTCCTTTCTCTTTTTCTATTTCTGGTTGGAGGGTCTCCACATTTGCTTCCCTTTGTCCTTTCTTTCCTTTTACTTTGAATCCTTTCTATACGCCTTTAATTTTCTCCCACTGTCCCCAAGAGGAAGATGTTCAAGGTGGACACATCAGCCCCCTCAATTAAGTATTTTCTAGTCAGCGATGGAAAACTGGACTTTGAGGTGGATCAAAGGCAAACAGCTCTTCTTCATCAGAAAAGAAGCAGCACTTGGCTCTTCACCACAGCACACATGGGCAAAACGGTTGAAGGTTGAAGCTCACCCTGCCAAACGCCATTCACTGGTCCCCCAGTGATTAGCTCTCCTCTCTTACTCTCTGAAACCCTCCCCTTCACTGTGTTGATAATCAACTCTCCTGGTTCTGGGTCATTTATTTCCAATCATTGGGGTAGGACTGAGAATTTGCCAAGTGAACTGGAAATCCATCCCATCTTTGGAGAGAGCAGATTTGATTAGATATTCTGGGTCCTATCCAAGAAATCCCCCTTCACTTTGATTTAAAGTCCCATTGCAACAAGTTAGACACACACACACACACACACACACACACACACAAAACATCACTCTCTCTCAAATAAAATCTAAGGTAAGAGTAAAAATAAGCACATATGGAAGAGACATAGAATCATAGAATGTCTACAGGAACAAATAAATGCCATTTAAATGATTTATAGCTATGTTGGTAACATTTTACTTAAAACAAAGTATTAAAAATTTTTAAAGATAATTTAAAAAATGTTTTACTTATTTTTAGAGAGAAGGGAAGGGAAGGGAAAAAGAGAGAGAGAAACATCAATATGTGGTTGCTTCTCATGCACCCCCAACTGGGAACCTGGCCCACAAGTCAGGCATGTGCCCCGAATGAGAATCAAACTAGCAAATTTTGGTTCTCCATCTGGTGGTGTTCAATCCACTGAGCCATACCAGCCAGGGCAAAATTCTTTAATACAAAGTATTTCATAAGAAACTTGGGTATTATCTCATAAGAACTGAATAAAACTACCTTTCAGATCCTTTTGTTAAGGAAAACTGTTGAGTGGGATTGATTCTAAGAGCCCTCACACAGCATGACAATGTGGCATGAGAATGGAGAATATAAACTTAATATTTTTCTTAGCTAAGGAAACCAAACAGTGAGAAAAAAGCCCAGTGTGGCATTGATGATTTGAAACCAGTCAGTTCCAAAACTAATGAGCAATAACATTTTTTTTTTTTAATTAAAAAAATAATAAGTCCTGGCTGGTGGCACAGTGGATGGGGCACCAGCCTGCAAACCCAAAGGTTGCTGGTTTGATTCCCAGCCAGGGCACATAACCAGATTGCAAGCCCAGTCTCCAGCCAGGTCTATAGCTGGAAGCAAGTAAAAGGCAACCAGACATCGATGTTTCTCTCTCTCTCTCTCTCTTCCCTTCTCTGTAAAAATAATAAATAAAATATTTTTAAAAAATGAAAAATAAAGGTAAAGAAATTGGTGTTAGAAGGAACAGAGTTCTCTAAATTTCAGCAGAAAGCTTGGCAAGGTAGAAGGTATTTCATAGAAAAAGGAAAGCAAGACTCTAATCCAGGACCTCCAGTGAGCCATTATGTTGTTTCTCCAGTCCTTAATTTTTCTCATTCATAAAATTAGAGGAATGTCCACTTGGCCTGCCCTAAATCTTGTTTTATGTTGAAAATGCAATCAGGGGTACAAAGACATTTTGATTATAATATTTCTTGCCATGTATATGGGTAGTATCATTCACCCTTCTTTTCTCTCTCTTTTGTCAGAAAGATAGTAGTGTATCGTGGTTAAGAATCCAGCTAGGTTTTCTCGGATTAAATACCTGTTTTGTCATTTACCAGCTGTGTTATATTGGGCAAGTTGGTTAAGTTTCATCTCTCCATTAGTTAAGTGTCATTATATATAAATGAGGTGATAATAATGATGATGTTTCATCATGGATTTATAGAGGTTAAACAAGTTAATGTGTGTGAAATGCATATAATCATCCTGATATAACAAACATTCTATGTGTCAACTATGATGCTCTTGATTGCCACTAAGTTTTACCAGTGACCTTCACCTTCATGAAACTGAGGTCCTTCATGCTTATCATTTATGACCATGTTTTACCTTTTCTGATGTTTCAGTTTGTGGATAGTTTCCCTCGCTATCCTGGCCATCTCTTCTCCCAACCACGCCTGCCTTCACCTGCACAAATAGGTTTGCCAATGAACATGACTTTTTTTTCCCTCCCAGAGCTCTTTCCTTCCATGTGATTACTATCAACTTTTTGCCCTACAGCTTCTTAAAGGGTTTGAACAAAATAAGATTCCATTAATGACCTCCTAGCTACTTTTCTTAGAATTATTAATGCCACTTCTTTTTTTCTCATTGGACTATTCCTTAGGGAAATGAAGCTTTTTGGTTATCCTAATGGAAGTGGTCATTTTAGCTCTAAGCTCAGCTGAATACAGGAGGAAAGAGGGTTCAAGAGGGAGGACTGGAGAAGGTACACAATGGAAGGGCAGGTAGCTGAGGGAAAGGGGGCTGATCTTACTATGATCCTTCACAATCTTGCAGTCCAATTAAGCTCGTGAATCATTAGCTTACACACAAGTTATTGAGGACTTGGAGTGGAACCAATGGAGGGCACAAGTACACAGACCCTTTCACCTTTGCTGCAGGGAATTGTTATACAATAGCTGTCACAAGTGGGGCTAAAGAATTACTTAGTTCTGGCTCCTTTGAATAGTCTCCTTTTGACCTTGCCTAAATCAAGTGACCAAATTCCCTTCCTCTTTGTGCCTCAGTAAGACAGAGGCTGGACTATGTTTACTCCTAAGCATCAAGCATGAATTGTAAAGAGCTAAGTAGTGAGCAGCAGCCATGGCTTCAAAAATCGTAATATGGCAGAAGAACCCAGATCTATCCTGCAACCCCTCCACTAAGAATTGTCTTCATCAAACGTACCAATTCTTCAGCCTGAGTGTTGAGTAGCAACTTCAGAGGCCTTGAAAGTCAGTGACAAGAATAAATGCAAGGAAGTTTAACAAGATAGGAGGATGAAAGCTTGTGACAGGATTATTTGTTTTATGTGCCTTATAACACCTTGCCACAAATTATATGAACAGCAGTTGTAAAACAGCATGTATTATTTCACAGGGTTTGTGACTCAGAAGTGTGGGCACAGCTTAGGTGAGTCCTCTGCGTAGGTTCTCATGTGGCTGGCATCAAGGTGTTTGTTGGACTATATTCTCAGATGAAGGCTCAGCTGGAGAGGAGCACACTTCCAAGTACTCTCTAGCAAATTCATTTCTTTGTGGTGGTGGTGTTCATGTAAGTTTGCTTTTTTAAATCCAAGCAGAGAAAGAAGGAGAAGACATTTAGCTCATATTATCACATGAACACAATCACCTACATTCCATCACCTTTGTCACACTAAACCACAACTCCCACCCACATTTAATGTGAGGAGATTACTTACACAAGGGCATGACCCCCAGGAGGCAGGGATAATGAGAACCACTTAAAGTCTGCCTCCTCTGTCCAGCTATCTGCCACACAAGGATTACACAATTATCCCCCTGGATATTTAAAAACAGAGGAAAGCCAATATGGTTATCAATGAATGAAGGTACAGGGTGTGTGTGATAAAGGGGCAAAATTTTAGTAGAATAAACAACATACAATCAAAGTATTATATTTTGAAATAAATTTATTCTTACATGTAAATACATAAACATAGTCATTATTTTTTAAATTGTTCAAAAAAGGCTCCATTTGCTGCAATAATAGACTCTATTTGACTTCGGAATCTTGAGCATGCTTTAATTAACTTTTCTTTATCCATGGATGTCATAATGTTTCACTCTTAGCTTTAACAGTTTCTTTATTGGAATAAGGTTGTTTATTAACTCTTCTCTCACAAATGCTGCATACATAATAGTCCAAAGGATTTGCATCTGGTGAACTAGGTGGCCAGATTTCCTTTGTCCAGAATGCAGGAACATTGACACTGAGAACTTCTTGCACCTTTTTGGCATCATGTACTGGTATGCCATCTTGTTGGAAGATAAAATGATGTCCATTTGCCACTTGCTTCATCCATGGTACAACTAATTCTCTCAAAACATCAAGGTAAACATCAACAGTCACCTTCAAGCCTTGTGGACAAAAATGTGGGGTCATGAAATCTCCTTCATTGCTGACAACACCTAATACCATCACTGTAGCAGGAAATTTTGTTTTCATGACAATTGGGACTTCATTAAGATTCTCACAGAGCCACCTATTGTTTCTTCTGTTGACTATAGGTCCTGCTGAAAATTCTTCCCATCAGAGAAGAAAATCAGAGGGTGTTTTCCTTTGAAGTTTCCAATTTTGTTAGCAGTTTCCTTGCTTTTTCAAAGCACCTTTCCTTTGTCTGCTGTGTCACAAACTGGCCTCTTTTAAGAACACACAATCTGTATCTTATATCTTCAGCAAAATCTTGGGACCTGTTGTATCTGACATTTGCAGTTCTCTTGCTATGGAGGGCATTAACTTTCCTGGATCTTCATTGATGATCTCCTGGATTTTGTGTACAATATCTGGACTTTTGCAATCCTTGCATACCTTTTGTATTTTCCTTGTTGGTGTGGTGACATCAGATCAGCATCATACACTGTCTTCACGTTGTCAACTATACGTAAAGGGATGTTATTGAAGTCCACAATTTCTTTAGCAGTTCGTCCTGCATGTAGTCCAGAAATTATGATTGCTCTAACATGGTATTCCTTTGACATGATGGTTGCTCTCAAAATTTAATACTTTATATCTAAAACAATGATGTTAAATCATAACCTTAGGAATGTAGTTTTTCAAAATTAATAAGAAGATTTAAAATGAGATGCAAAGTTATTGCCAATTGATCACATGCACCCTGTATAAACAAAATGTGGTCTACACACATAATGGACTATTATATGGCCTTCAAACAGAAGAAACTTCTGACACATGCTACAACTTAAATGAACATTGAAAATATCAGGCTACAGGGTAAGTCAGATACAACAGGAGAGTAGCAAATTCATAGAGACTGAGAACAGAATGGTGGTTTTCAGGAGCTGGAAGAAGGAAGAAGAGGGGAGTTTCATTAGTTAACGACCTCCAGAGAAATAGAAGCAATAGGATGTATATATTGAGAAAGAGACTGATTATAAAAAACTGTCCTGTGCAACTGTAGAGACTGGCATATCTGAGACCCTGGAATATCAATGCTATAGATTCAATCCAAAGGCTGTGTGCTGGATAAAGTTTCTTATTTTCAGAAGGGTCAGCCTTTTTGTTCTGTGTAGTCCTTCAACTGATTGGATGAGGCCCAATCACATTATGGAAGGTCATGTCCTTTACTATGGTCATTAAAATATTACTCTTACCCCAAAACATCCCTGAAGAAACACTCGGAACAATGTTTGACCAAATATCTGGGCACCCTGTAGCTCTGACAAGTTAACACATAAAAATAACCATCACAGGAGTTATTGTTTACTGAGTACAGAGTTTCAGTTGGAGAAGATGAAACAGTTCTGGAGATGAGTCGGGTGATGGTTACATAGCTATGTGAGTGCCACTGAATGTCTTGTTAGGTAAGTTTTATGTCACACGAACAGAAGAGCTGCCTGCTTATACCAGGCTTGAATAAGGGAAGGGATAAAAGGCTGTTCTGAGAAGCCAGATCACCCGGAAGATGGTGACTGTCAAACTCTTTTATGTTGTGGCTCTTCAATATGAGCTTCCATTTTGAGGGAAGTCAGAAAAATATTGATGTTGACCCTGGATGGTTGTTCTCGACCTCAAACTGTACTTTTAAAGTCTTCTAGGTGCATAGTCTCTGCCTTGGTGATCTGAGAAGTCTCTTACTGAGTTATTTCAAGAGATGCTCATATGGAATATACTATCTCAGTTGTCACCTATTTTTTTTTTAACTTAACTAGCATAATGGGGGAAAAAAAAAAACCCAAAAAAACAAAAAACCCTGGGATCCAAGATCTTGTCTGGAATCTTACTAAACAGAGATATTCAACAAACCACCTAAACATTTTGCACTTCAGTTCTACTTTCTCAAAATTAAAAAAAAAAAAATTGAGATAAATTTCTGTTGAAATGTTTTTGTATTTTAAAAATCCATCTTATGCTGTCTTGTGTTTATAGTTAAGAATCTCATATATTAACTCTCTACTCTTTGCAGAATGTTACACAGGTTATGGTGTGCCAGAGGGATAGTGATGGGGTACTCAAGTATTGAAAAAGTTTCAGGTCCAGGTAACAGCTAATATGTAAAAAGCTATTGTTTCAGGAACTGGAATGACCCACCTTGACTCCAGGTACCATAAGCAGTCCCACCTTTGTGCCTCAGGAAGACTGCATGCAATCAAGATGGTATCTGAGCCATTACATTTCAGGGTGCGATGACCACCACCCAAGACACAAAGACCTCCACCCAGGGAACAAAGACCTGCATCCAGAACACAAATGGAAGAATGCTGCAACTTTTATCTCATCAACTTTTTCCATGAATTCCAAACCCCTTACCAACACCTTTCTTCTCCTTATAAAAAGGGCCCATTTATAATGGAATGTAAGACAGTCTGTTAGGGTGCAAACCCACTGACTTCTCAGATTGCTGACCTTCTAAATAAAGTGCCTATAAAGATCCAACCCATGCCTCTGCTTATTGGGTCTAGTAGGTGACAGGCAGCATGAACACCAGCTTTTCCTTTTTCACTAGGAGAGAGTGAATTTTCCTAATAGAAAGAGATCCATCGTTACTTTTTTTTTTTTTTTAATATTTTTATTCATCATTTTCAGATAGAAGGGTAGGGAGAGAGGTAAAAAGGGAGAGATGCCTCAATGTATGATTGCCTTTCACCTGCCTCCAGCTGGGGACCTGGCTGGAGGCCTGGTTTGAAACCTGGTTATGTGTTCTGGCTGGGAATCAAACCAGTGACCTTTGGGTTCACAGGCTGATGCCAATCCACTGAGCCACCAGCCAGGGCCCATCCTTACTTATAAAGGCCTTGTAATTTAGTTGGTGAGATGAAATAACAATAATGGAATTGAAAATCAATACATGAACTGTTAGATATATAAAATGAGGGGAGAAAAGAAATTGATGATCATCTATCTGTAGATATTAAGTAGAGAGCATTTTTTTAAAGAAAAAAAAATGAATTGTATTTGAAGAGAGTACAGGATTTGTAGAGCTCATCACCAGATCCTGGACTACTTAGCACACTTCCCATGAGTGTTGATTCCCCAAAAATAGACAATCATGCTCTCCTGGGTCTTGTCATTGAAATGTGGAGGCAGATATCAGAAGTCTGAGAGATCTCATCATATATGAATCTAATAAACACAAAAACCTAAGAAAGAAGAAAATAACAGAAGCTTAGATATGTAGAACAGACTGACAGCCGCTGGAAAGGAGAGTGTTGGAGGATGAGATGAAAGAATGTAAGGGGATTAATGGCAGAACATTTATGCATAATCCATGGACATGGACAACAATGTGGGGAATGGATGGGGGTGGGGAGAGGGTGCGGCAGTGTGAGGGGGGGAAGGGGAGAAAAGTGGGAACTACAATAGCTTAGACAATAACTGAAAAGATGAAAACATGAACACCACTAGAAAAACATACTAAGGCTGTAACTACAAAATCATGAAAGAAGAAAAGCAATGGTAAAAAGACATAATAAATATGCAGTGTCTCTAGTAGAAAAGGACATAGAACTTTTGCTAAAATAGCAAATATTAAAGTACTAACACTCAGTGTTTGAAATAAACATTTTATATGTATTTTTACAAAAATTTTAAAAATAAGTATTATTTACTTACAACCTAAAGAAGAAGAAGAAGAAGAAGAAGAAGAAGAAGAAGAAGAAGAAGAAGAAGAAGAAGAAGAAGAAGAAGAAGAAGAAAGAAATCCGAGAGAGATCTAGCCCAATCTTAGGCCTCCTCTCAATAATATAAGAATCCAGTTTTTCTGGTGCTGTGTATAACTTTGGGTGCTTTAAATATAGTCACTTCTCACCAGGACAATCCATAAAGTGTACTAATGGGACAGGTTAATAAATCAGAACAAGAGAAACAGGGAAACTGAGACATAGTTTAGTTAAACAGCCAAGTAGTTTATAGTAAATCACAAAATCCTAGTTTCCCTAATCCTAACCAGGACACTTAAGTGTTCTACACCTCTCCCCAACCGTAAGGTAAATAGTTTAAATAAACTTAGTCAGAAAGATAAACAGAAATTCAATTAGGGCAATTGGTACCAACCACACCCAAGGAAAGGTGAAGTCAGGGAATAAATCTCTTTTTGGCACATCAGCATAAAACTGATGAATATTTTGTTGAGAGCCTCTGCTTTGGCCTTTGGAAAACATAAAAACCTTAAGACAAATGACCCAGCAGTAACTCTTCTCTCAGGAGCATGCCAGTGCCTTTGCCTTTCCCTTCTTCCCCCAAAGTGCATACCTCTGTCTTTCTCTCTCCTAAGCTCCAAAGGCCCTCCTTTTATACCTGTAACTCATTTCTCCAGCCCACCCAGCCTAGCTGGCTCCCTTCTGCTGCCTCTGTAATTTTCTAAATAAACTTTTACTTACAATTTGAGTTCCTTAGCTCTGATTCCTTCCTTGTCAATCTCAAAAACAGAGGTCCCATCGCTGGTAACAGGTGGTGCCGTTTGCCACTAATACTAGGATGTAATGTGCTCACCAGAAATATGGGCCATGTCCCCTTTCATCAGCAAGTACATTTTTATCTCACTAGGATATTGATGGGATATGAAATAACAGCGTCACTGTGGGGAATAATAAGGTGTTTTCTTCATTGTAGTATCATTTTAGTATATTTTATTCTTAAAAACAATCTCCTGAGATTCTGTTTATGCTAAAGTCACCGTGGTGAAGGCAGAGATGGATTCAATCTGGCTTCTTGGCACGCCTAGTCAGGGAGAGTGGGATAGGGCTTGAGTGATAAAGGTAAGTAATATTGATATGTGACAAGCTAATCTGACTAGAATAGTTGCTACTTTGTAAGCGTGTGTGTGTGTATGTGTGTGTGTGTGTGTGTGTGTCTATGTGTGTAGGACTGTGTCATAGGGTAAAGCTTTAAAAGGTAGATAAACTGTTTTCAATTAGGTCCTAGATACTCTGCACAGAAAAAGGGAATACAAAAAGTCTAGGGGGAGGAAAATGAAATCTTAATTAGACTCAATATTGGTGATGTTTTCTTCGTAGTTACCTAATATTTTGTTTATTAACATATTTGTCTCCAATGTTCTTTTATGTGTCCCTTTTCTTTTCTTTTTTTCCTGGCAGAGTTTAAAGTAAATTCCAGATATACCACTTTTCCCATAAGTACTCCAGAAGATTTCTCTAGTGTATGGGATTTTGGAAAAAAAAAAAAAACATATATAACTGTAAGGAGATAGTTCTTTTATGGTTAAGAAGCTGTAAATAGAAATAGATAAGAATTCTTTCAGTGAATACATGTAAGTATCCTTATGGGGAGTATACTGAAGAGTCTTTCAGACTCAAGTCAATCATGTATAAAACAAAATTCTTTAATAGGAAATTCAACTGTGCTGAATATTACTACTACTGCTATTAATAACTATTATTTATTGAGTTCTTATCATGCTTGAAGTACAAAGATTAGCAATTTCCAATAACATGTCTCAATTTATAGATAAAGACATAGGATCAGATAGTTAAATAGTTTTCCAAGGCTATATATAGGTCAAAAGACGAGCAAAGGAAATACTGAAGCTAGCCCCATCTGGCTCTACAGTTTTCTCTGCTGCTATGCTACACTGTCACTATGTGAGTAGTACCACTCATTAAATTCTAAAATTACCCAGGCCATCATGGCTGAAGAGTCATATGTGATTACCCAAGATTTTCTTTGGGGTAATTTTTATATTGTAGTCTACTGCCAATTAAAACAGTCAAAATTGAAAAGGAAAATGTAAGATTTATAAAAGACACAATACCGAGATCATCTGCCACAGTGAAATAAACAAGCACATAGGGACATTGGAAACTTTTTCACAAATGTAGTGTATTTTACCCTTTTGAGTTTCACTTTCCTTATCTGAAGAGTGGGTATGAACTCTTCTCCTCTAATGCTTAGGGGAAAATAGTTTTTCCTTTCATTAATCACTTAGTGAAATATCCTGAAATAGTCTCAGAATCACCACTTTCCCTGCCTGCAATAGAAATAACTCAATAATTTGCGTCAAACATGAAGCAAAACCTCTCCTTCCTCCTACCAATGATTGAGTCACTCTATTAGAGAGTGGTAACTATTTAAACACTCCAGCAGGAACTCATACATTTTTACTTTGTAGAGATCCTTGACTCCTTCACTTTCTCATTCTTGGAATTGATTTGGATATAACTTTTGATGACCTCAAGAGCAAGGCTATGAAGGATCAACCTGATCAGAAGACAAATGGACAGAAAGCTAAAGGTATGAGCAGTGGGTAAATGTGTACAGAATCCCAGGATTAGCTTCAAATGTAAATTAACTGAATATAGGATTATAGAACTTAAACACTTGCATAAGGAAAAGCAAGTTGAATACAGTGGAGATGATGATCATAAGGATGATGATGATGAACAATAGTGAACTAACTTGTTTTGCAGGATGATGTAGTAGACAGTGATGATAAAATTCTATCAAACATTTATTATGTTCTATGCTATTTACTCTACTCTATTACTCTTTTTGTGCAGCTAGTAAATGGTAGCACTAGAATTGTATCTTAGTCTCTCATTTATCCAGAATCCAATCCATCCAATGATTTAAATAATGTTGAATTTACTCAGTGTATGATAATTTTTATAATAGTCCTTGAGGCATTGCAAAAACTGGATATAGTTTATGAATTAGCCAAAGCAGATAAAATGATATTCAGTATAGTTTAGCATAATTGTGTTTATTGTACGTATACCATTTTTTGAAAAATTGTTTGATATGCACAATAAGTAAAACTGCATAAGTAAAAATTAATTTATAATTCCAAATCCACAGACAATTTAGATAGATTGCCTTTTATCTTAGATCTATTCTGAGAGAAAAACATATAAAAAAGGGAAGTTATACAAATGAAGTCATACAAATTTGGGTAAGACATCGCAGGTCATGTTTCCATAAATAAAATAGAAATTTCTCTCAATTGCAAAAACTAGTGTGAGCATGGAATAATTTAACATTTGAGCTGATGAACTTAATTTAATATGAAAACAGTATTGGCATTTATAGGTAAACCTTTCAGTCAACAGTAGATACTTGCATATTCATTAATTCATTCATTATTCATGTAGCAAATACTGAGTGCCTGACTCAGTACAATTATGAAGCAAATTCTTTTCTTAGAACCTGTTTAGACAGTCACCTACTACACAAGATTTGATTGCTTTCTGATTAGAAAATTGATAGTAGGAGTAGGTGTTGGATGAATGTTCTCTGCCTATCTGGGAGACAGGACAAAGGGTGAACAATAGAAAATGGAAACATGTGCCTTCCCTGCACTGGTGTGGATCCTGTGACTTTTAAAACTTCAGGAGTTTCATCATTCAAGACTGTTGAACATACTTGATCACCTCTAGAATGTACCTTTAAGATACTGACCAAGGGCAATATTGGTGGAAAGATCGACACAGATATCTGCCCCTGACAGTAGGATTAGGTAATTACTGGTGCAAGACACAACTATTTTCTACCTCTCTGCTAACTCGCCACATACTCTCTAGGAACTTAATAATTTTGAATCAGTAAATGAACCTTATTCCTTCCTGTCAAAATTTCTGTTTTGATTGTATCATCTACAGAACCTAACAGAAGTGCTTCTTACATGTGACAACTATGAATGTATTTGATCATTGATTGGTTTAGATTATTACACATTCACATTGAATATCTTGTGATGCAATGTCCCAAGTCAGGTAGCCATTGACAATTGAATTAAATACCTATGTTGGGATTTTAGTGTCTGTGTGATCTGAGCATGTCACTAAACCATTCAGTTTTTTATTTGCATGTACAGGATAACATAATCAGTGCCTTATTCATTTATTTCACAAGATGAGGAGTCCAGATATATGAGATGCTTTCCTGCTGAATCAAAGTATCACTCCTTTTTTTAGTGGTAGAACACATAACTAGACATACATACCTGTGAATTACATAATTTATTTGCTTCTAAATTAATGCTGAATTTTTTTCTTATAACAACAGGACCACAGCTGTTGTTAGTATAGAACATGATATTAATATGAGTCAAATAAATACTGAGGTTTCATGTCTAGTTTTCTTTGCTCAGTAATCTCAGTTCCAAGATGTACTTTAATGGATAAAAGTTGAATAGCACACAATTATCTTGTAATTCTTTGAGACCAATCTTAGTTAATTAATTAACCTTTAGTTAACACACTAAAGTTTATTTGCTTGACAATAAACATTCATTTGTGGTATGTTACTTATAATACACACTGTGTGTGCTTGTATGTGTGGGTGTGTACATGCACAGACTTGTTTTATATTAATAATATCAGATTCTCTGTTTTGTGGGTGAAGTTGATCCTACCAAGCTAGACTGAGAGTTTCTTGGTAAGAGTCATTGTCAATGGGAGTAGACAAGACATTTATATAAGCTTTAGAATCAGATACTTAGAATCAAATATCTGGTATTGAATCCTGGATCTTCAGTTGTGTCAGTCGTGTGATGGTAAGTAAACCACTTAATTTCTTTAATTATCTGGGCTTTTCATCTACAATTATGGATAACGAATTATTTGCGGAGTCGTTGGGAGAACCAGAAGTAAGTAATGCAAAGGAGCAGGTACAGACAAGATCCAAAGAGTTGTTTGGTTACTTGTCTCTGTTTTTTTGTCTTTCTGATTTTATCCTCTGTCACTCTAGGTCTTCGTTTTTTCCCTTCTTGGTGGTGGTGCTCTGTGACTGTGACTCTAGGGATCCTTTGTCTGGGTTTACTGGTGACCACCATAATCCTGCTAATGCATCGTAAGTGCTGACATGGGGAAGAAAAAAATGAGAGCTTGTAAACATGGTTTGCAAATTGGCTTCAGAATACCCACAAACAACCTTGATTTAGATACATTTTAAGCAAACTGCTTTTGGAATGAGTGGGAAGATGAATGAGTATGTTGTGCTAACCTTTCAAATTGACTGAGGCATGGAGGAAAGATTATGAATGGTAGGTTTTAATTGCAATTAGCTTTCATAACTGCGTAGAAAGAGCCTACATAAATCCAAAAATAATGAGGAAGAAAATAACTTGAAGTCAATTATCCACAAGATCATCTGAGAGAACCCAAAGTAAAAGAAACCTCATTTAGCTCATGTGGAGTTTTAATAGATGATTAAATACCAATTTAAAGTTAAGAACTAGAAACAAAGTTTTAATAAATAAAACATTTAAAACAAAGCATACTTTAAATTTATAGTATGGACACTTAGCAAAGAGGTTGTTCAGAGGAAAGAGAAGTGAAAGGAGGATGAGAGAGGCCAAGAAGGGAAAAAAAAAAGGGTGCCAATTATCCACGTAATCCACCTATGTGTTTAGGTTGTAGCTCTCAGTTATTTCGGCTCCCTAGACCCAGGTTATTAAGGCCTTAAAGTGCTATTTGTTTTTCAATTGTTGTTTAAGGTCATAAACCATGTACTTTTTCAATAGATAAACTCTAAGGTTTTTCCTAATGATTGAGAGAAATGCCCTCGACTAGTAATGGTGTTTGGAAGAGTCTTTCTCTGAGCCTCTGATCACATGACAGCAAGGTCCAATCTGGCCTTCAAGGCAAGAAGACTGCTGTGTAGTGAACCATCAAGCTTCTAGAACTGAGACACTTGACCTTTCACCTTGGTTGCCTATATTTCGCAACCTTTATTTCATCTCCACCCTTCTTAAAATCTGCTATGGCAAAAAAAAAAGTTTGAGATTCTTGTGACACAGCCACTTAAAATAACTCTGTGGGAGGGTGTCTCAAAAATGGAGTGAGATTCATAGTTCTTAAATAAAATGAGAAAGTCTGAAGGGCAGAGGAAGGTCAGCGGGATGAAGACACAAATACAGTTAATCATTAATGACATTCTTACTAAGAGTTCACAGAGTCTGGTTGGTGACTGGCTATTTTTAGATTGTCTATATTTTATTTATGCCACTGATACTTATCTTGGAATTTCTTTTAACTTGTGTGCAACTCTCAATAAAAAATAGAACTTTGAAAGTAATCTTTAAAATGATTTTCTGTGAAAGTTTCTGATCTTAAAACAATATATTGCAGGAATATCAAATAACTTCCAAATCCATAATTTTTGGGTGAATTTGGGTCATTTTCCAGCAATTTATCTGTTGTTAAAATAGATTATTTGATTCTGTTCTTTGATTTCTTCAAAATTCAATGGAGGAATTTTTGTCAGGGGTTGGGAGTGAAGTTTTAATTCAGCTATAATTTAGTATCCCAGGCGTCTGATCTTCTAAAGCAACAGCAAGCAAACCTGACCCACCAGGAAAATCTACTGGAGGGACAGATTTTAGCCCAGAAGCAGGAGGAGAAAACTTCCCATGAATTACAGAGGGAACTCAAGGAAATGATAGAAACTCTGGCCCAGAAGCTGGAAGAGGAATCCCGAAAACAAATGGAACTTCATCACCAGAATCTGAATCTCCAAGAAGCTCTGAAGAAAGCAGCGAATTTTTCAGGTATGGGGGAGAGGTGGGGTAAAGAGAGGTATTGGAAACTAATCTTAACTCTTTTTTTTTTTTCTTTTGAAAAGGCTTCTAGGCACAAAATTGGCATATTGATATAGGTGTCATTATTTCCATAATGTTCTAACATCATTTCATAATGTTCTACACCAGATGTTTTCTATATCTATCATCCTCACCCTGTCCTCCATTACATTCTTGGTGGATTTAAGTTTTCCTTCCTCATAAGAATTTTCTTTCTTTTTAAAATTCAAGTTTTGAAATATTTCTGGAAGAATCCTTCTACCCTCACTACTTGCCACCAGTTTTCATTTGTTTCCATTCCAAAGTACCTTAATCATTGATTTCTTTTCCTAAAAATCTCCTTTGTTCCTGAATTGCCTACTTCTCTATGAGCTTTGTTCTATGGCACTATTTCTTTCTTTAAAAAAAAAAATTTTTTTTATTTATTATTTTTCAGAGAGAAGGGGAGGGAGAGAGGCAGAGAGGGAGAGAGACATCAGTGTATGGTTGCCTGTCACCTGCCTCCAGCTACTGACCTGGCCGGAGACCTGGCTTGCAACCTGGTTATGTGCCCTGGCTGGGAATTGAATCAGTCATCTTTGGGTTCGCGGGCTGGGGCAGACACTATTTCTTAAAGTGTACTACATCAATTTTAAAAAGATAGGTTGGCTTGGAAGTGTTAAGCTGATCCTTCAGATAAGACAAAAACATGAGGGACCCAGGAGAGTCAGTTTATATGAGAAAAATTTATCTCAGCTGTATCATGGACTCGCTCTAGGAGGCAGGCAAAAATAGTAGCATCTGCAAGATGATAATGTGAATTCTGAGGTTATTACAGAAATTATATGATTTACTTAGTCTTTCTAGAGTGTGTGATGAGGTCATGCACATGATTTTAGTCATAAGGAGAGGCTGAGAGTGTGCATTGAAACATGTTCTTCATTGAAGGCATATGAACAAGTCCTATGCTAAGAATTACTAACCACCACTAGTAACCAGTTTCTTGCTTATAATCTTAGGGAATCTCAACCATGTCATTTCATTGGATAAATATTATATAATAATATATAATACATATAATAATATGTAATGTATATAATATAATAATAGTTCACAGATAACCAGAGATTCCTTTATTCTATAGATGAAAAACTGAAACCCAGATAAGTTAAACTAATAATAATGATAAGTTGTTTTGTATAAAGTTTTGCAGTTTATAAATCCCTTTAACATTTACTGGGCTAAACTTCCAAAATAAGCAGAAATTTATGTGACACTAAGGGATATTTCCTCTCTTGACTTCAGCTTAGAAGTTTGACAGGTGTCATGATGCAGGGATCAAACACATAGACACTCGAGTCACATTGACTACCTTGTCCTGATTGCCGTTTTCTCTGACAAATGAAGGAAATGAATGGAATTTATGCCCCAGTATTGTTATGAGGATGAGATGAATCAATACATGTCAAGTGCTGCCAACAATGTTTGTATTTGTTAAATAAAAATAGTAAATAATAATTACATCAATAATAATTAAATACAGGTAGTTTGAATCCCACATTTTTTGAGCTAGGTCTTTCTCCCTTTCTCATAGCTTGGAAAACCTGCCTAAATTGCCTTTTACTCCACAAAGACCAATACATGGGTGCACTAAAAGTAGGTCAATGATAATAATAAATAATACAACGATAAATAAATAATGATACAAGGGTAAACTCTGTGTTTTGTGTACTCAAAGTGTAAATCTACTTTCTCCCACCCCTGTGTATTCTCTCCTTTTACATGAAATGATAGGACTAGGCAAATTGAAAAGTACAATAAAAACTGACTTCAGCTCTGGCTGGTGGCACAGTGGATAAGGCGCTGGCCTGTGAACCCAAAGGTTGCTGGTTCGATTCCCAGCCAGGGCACATAGCTAGATTGCAAGCCAGGTCTCCAGCCAGATCTGTAGCTGGAGGCAGGTGGAGGGCAACCATACATTGATGTCTTTCTTCCTCTCAGCCTCTCTCGCTTTCTCTTTCTCTAGAAATAATAAATAAAATCTTAAAAAAACAAACAAACAAAAACAAACAAACAAACAAAAACCCTGGTGTTTGTATGCCCTTTTCTCAGCCACTTTCTTCTTTCATTGTACAGAGTCTTCCTACTTCCCCTCTCTCATAAAGCCTACTCTTATAAAATTATCTGGTGCTTTAATGCCACAATGAAAATACAAATGAAAAGATTGACTTTCTCAAGGATTTTAATTTAGTTTAGTTTCCTTTTTTTTCATATTTGGTCATCGCATAAACCAAAGGACTCTGTTTCTTATTAAAGAGATTCCAAGTGCCACTAACACAGAGAACAGATGATGATGATGATGATGACGATGACGATGATGATGAAGAGAAAGGGGGAGGATTGGAGGGTTCCTTAAAATATTCATAAACGTATAGACCTTGGCATATTTTGTTTATTGCCTAAGCCCTCATTTGAGTTTTTTGGACTTAAGTTTTCTGGACTCTAAGGATTTTGTAACTGGAAACTCACTGCTTTCTGAAATCTTAGTGAATTTAAGATGCTCACTTTTATCAACCTACTGTTCTCCTTAGAACATCTCTATTCAAAAGAAATATATAGTGTGTGCCATGTATACAACATTAAATCCTAGTAACCGCACTTAAAAATTAGAAAGAAAAGATGAAATTAATTTTTGTAACATATTTTATTTAACCCAATATGTGAAGCAGTTTTTTTCAGCACTAATCAGTATAAAGACTATTAATGGGATAGTTTACAGTTTTTTCATACTTTGTTTTCAAAATCATGCATGTGTTTTATACTTAGAGCACATCTTAATGTAGACTAGCCACAATTCAAGTACTCAAGAACCATATATAAGCTACTACATGCAGAGCATGTGTCTTCAATTAGGCATAACATTTAAGCTTAAGTCCATTATTCAAAGACAGAAGTTTTGAAATACAGAAGCACACTTTTAAAATAGTAGAAAGGCTATTAAGTACATACTTACTTCCCCAACTTCCACTTCCATTTTTCCAAATTTAACTTTGAAAAAAGATCAGATTATAAAATTACATCTCAGCTCAAACCTTGCTTTTTAACAGCCTTGCTTTCTGGTTTAACTTAGGAAAATCAGAATGCTTTTTCTTTTACTCCAAAAAATGGAGAAATAAAGACTTTATGGCTATTGAGGTATTTATAGAATCTGGGTATGAATCTAATTAAGAAGAAATGGTATGCATGTGAGAATCCAGAGAGGAGACTTGATTTAAGAATTACAGAAGTATTTTTACCCAGGCATCCTTACTGATCAGATATTTTCCACTTTCTAGGTCCATGTCCCCAAGACTGGTTCTGGCATGAAGAAAATTGTTACCGATTTTCCTCTGCACCATTTAATTGGGAAAATAGCCGGGAGAACTGCTTGTCTTTGGAAGCCCAGATGCTGACAATTAATAGCACAGATGATCTGGTGCGTTTTTACGGATGTGTGTTGGGGCTGGGGTATTGACTTAGAGGGAAATGAATCAGGTTTAGGCTCTGTGCGGAAGAGTCTTTGTTTCAGAGTCAGAGTGCCTGTTTACTAGCCTGGCCTAGCCGCCAATTCCTACATGACCTTTGATGGACAGGTAACGGCGTGCCTCTAGGCTTCAGTAAACATTTCTGTGAAATCATTTGGAGGATGTCAAAGATCACTTTTGGTTCTTTAGTTTTGTGAATCTGTAAAACAACCACGCTGACCCCAACATCAACTCAGAAATGTTGCTCCCCACAGGAATTCATCAAGCAAGCAAGTGCCCATTCTAATTTTCCCTTCTGGACGGGGTTGTCTCGGAGAAAACCAAGCTACTTATGGCTCTGGGAAGATGGTTCGCCTTTGAGGCCCCAGGTGTAAGTGTCCTATTCTTTGCCAGACCCACGGTGAAGTTACTGTAGCATTCCACACAATGTGTTCTTCTTGCCAGAGGGAAGCGTGGGGAATTTCTGTGAGTCTCCTTCTCCACCCTCGGCCCCCAGGGCCCTGGCCTTTGCTGGAGCTTTACGGACTTGAAACTTTGAGACAAGCTTAAATTCCTAACACAAGGTGGCAGTAACGTACTTGTCATTTCTTCCTTGCCCCCCACCGTACAGGTTTAGGCTCCAGGGAGCCGTTTCGCAGATGTACCCTTCAGGCACCTGTGCCTATCTACAAAGGGGAACTGTTTTTGCCGACAACTGCATTCTCACTGCATACAGTATATGTCAGAAGAAAGCGACCCTGTTGAGAGCACAATGAATTTGAAGGCTCTGGAAGCAACAGAGGAGCCGATCTTTGAACTCTCTTCTGTAATCTTAGCTCTCCTTCCTCATGGGGTGCAAACCGTGAGCACCCCGAGAGTGTCGTAACTGACTGCAGAGCTCCTTGGTGAAGTGGGGCTCCCGCTGCATGCTCCATCTTTATGGCAAAAGCTTTGATTCTCTCTCTGTCTACATTGTATCGGCTAGCTTGCCTAAGGCCTCCCAGTCAGACTTTGGTCCCGTTTCCCTTGTTTATTTTTCAAGTTTTCCTCCTCTGCAAGCCTTGGGAACCCTGTCTACCTCAGTGCCATCTTCCCCTCACCCTCCTGAAACTGCACAGAAGAGAGAACTAGGCGAAGCTGCCCAATTGCAAGGGAAGGCAAAAAAGGAAGCAGGGCACATGGGTAAAACATGAGGAAAGGTCATACTGCAATCAGGAAACTCGTCCTCAACCGTCAAAGCTACCCCTTGTTGGTCTTCGAAATTGTGGTCTGTCTCCAGGGTCTCCACTTACACACACACACACACAGATACACACACACGCACACAGACACACACACACACACACACCCTGCACATTTTGGTGCAATCAGGATGTCCCAGGAAATAATTAGAAATTGATCGGTCTTATCTGTGAACTGGTTTTACAATTAAGTATCAATTCCTGAATCAGTTATTTCTCCATCTTTTCTCTACCAAAGGACAGCTTAATGCCTTTAATTCTTCTAAAGAGTGCTTGTTAGATTCATGGGGTGGATGACTAAAAATAGTTATTTTTCCCCCCTGAAGTACATACTTTTTGTAAATAACCTCTTCTTAATCTGTTTTATTGTGCATAATGCAGAAACATACAGAACCAAAAAATAATGACACTCAATTCTGCAACAAACTGAGCCAGGTATAAAAATATCATTGAATAGGAAACCAAAAAAATGGAATAAAATATTTTTTCTATTTTCAGTGCTTCTACTACTTTTCTAGGTAAGAAACTGCTACACTGTTTTTCAAAGTTGTATCATCTTACATTCTTCCTAACAATATACCAACTTTCCAATTTCACCACATGTTGTCTATATACTTGGTATGATCAGCCTTGTCATTTGAACCATTCTTATAGGTATGCTGTGGTATAGCACCGTAGTTTTCATTTGTATTTTCTAAATGAAGAATGATTTTGAGCATCTTCTTATGCACTGGTTTATTATCTGTACATTTTCTTGGATAAAGTCACCTACAAATTGTTTTGAGAATTTTTATTTCAGTTATTTCTTTCCTTATATATTAAGCCTTGAAAGCTCTTTATAATCTAGATAAAAGTCTTTTATTAGATATTCTTGTTTTTTTCAGTTTATGACCTGTTTTTTGTTCTCTGAACAGTGTCCTCAGAAAAGCAGAAGTTTCATATTTTAATAAAGTCCATCTTTATGTTTCTACTGTTCTTTCTAAAAGTTTGTTACCTAACTTAAGGTCACAGAAATTTTTCTTGTTTACTTTTAGAACTTCTATTGTTTTGAATTTTACATAGAAATCTGTGACTTATTTTGAGTTAATTCATGAGTTATGTATCAAAGTTTTTATTTTTTTATTTTTGCTTATGGTATTCAATTATTTTTAGCAACATTTGCTGAAAAGACTATTTATTCTTCACTACATTGCATTTGTGCTTTGTCAACAATCAGTTATCCACATTTACATGGGTCTATTTCTGAACTCTGTCCTATTCCATTGATCTACTTGTATATTTTTATACTACCAAGCTCTTTTGAATAATAGTTTTACAATATATCTTGAAATAACATAGGGCAGTCCAACTTTTATTTTCAAACTTATTTTAAATATGTTTGCATTTCTATATAAATGTTTGAATTTCTGAATTTCTAAAAAAGGCATTAAATATTTTGAATGTAATTGCATTAATACCACAGATAAATTTGGGAAATATTGAAATCTTAAAAATATTTATTTACTAAACTCATGAAAAAAGTCTTTCCATTTATTTTAGCATTATTTTGATTTGTCTAGGCACTGTTTTATAATTTTCTCTGTACGGATGTTTCATATACTTTGCTGTATATCTCCTATTTTTGATGCTACTGTAGATATTGCTGTAATTTGTAACTTTAATGTCTTGCTAGCATATAAAATTACAATATAATTTTAAATATTAATGTTCTGAAACTTGATAAACTCACTTATTTCTTCTAGAAATTTTGGGAATTCCTTGGGTTTTCTTTTCTTTTTTTAAAGATATTATATTTGTTCATTTTCAGACACAGGGTAAAGGAAGGAGAAAGAAAGGGAGAGAAATATAGGTGTTGGAAAGAAACATTAATTGGTTGCCTCTCACATACCCCTAACTGGGGACCTGGTCTGCATAACAGGGAATTGAACCTGAACCAGCAACTTCTCAGTAGATTGGCCTGTACTCAATCCACTGAGCCACACCAGCCAGGGAAGGCTATATTTTTCTGACTCTTTGCATGCTTGCTAATCCGTGGTTGAAATTCAGACATGGTTACTTTTACCTAAGTCAATGCTAGCTTTTATTGTGTTTCTATCAATATACCTGAGTTTTATTGTGAGATTTAGAGTTATGTAGAAACAGGGTAATGCTTTTGGATATTGCTTTTATGATTATTAGGCAGTACCAAGAAATTCTCAGTCTTGGGTTAATTATTCCTTATTATGAAAGGAAGGTTTCCGAGTGTTCTATCCAATACTCTATAAACTATGATATGTTCCAGCCTTGCTGTTGGGAAAGGGCACTATTCTCTGGACTGTGTGAATACTGGGTATTCTTTCCTTTATTCCTTTTGTATGGTTCTTATCCCAGTCCCTCTAATGTTCTGACTTGTACCTTAATGATTACTCATGGAAGACCCTCTGCAGATCTCTAGGGGTCTCTATCCATGCAGCTCATGTCTCTTTTGGATTCTCCTCTGAACTCTTGCTGCCCTTGTCTTTCTCAATTGAGGTGCTTCCCAGTTTGCACCTCAGTTCCCCTTCTCTGTGTGTGGCCTGCACATTGTGAGAACGTGGCCAGCTGGAGAATTTTAGAATTCACCTTCGTTTTCCATCTCTCATGGGTCATTATTCTCTTTTTCCTCATCCCCCATGGTTTTTTAAAAATAATTTTAAAATAATATTTTGTCTGTTTTGGTTTATTTGGTTGTACCAGGTTGGAAGGTAAATCCAGTCTTTGTTGTTCTATCTTGGTTCTAAGTAGAAGTCCAGGAGAGGGATTTTGTATTTGAGTACTTATATTTCCCTTTCTATTGGAGCTACTGATACCTCTGAACAAAGACATGTTGAGCTGAAAGGATCCTTGGAAAAAAATATTAGACCAAGACCAGAAGATGAATTTTTTGATTCTAGCCTGGTATAGTTTCTATTTCAAAGTTGATGACAGCGCTGTTTTCTTTAGTCAAGCTGATAGTGCCTATGAGTCATTGTCCAATCATCCTCCCTATTTTTGTCTCCAGTTTTTGTAGCTATTGGTAACTGCCTTCCCAAGCCTTAGGTTCTGAGGCAATTACCCTCATCTGATCTAGCTTGGGGATTTCTTTCTCTCTCCTAGTTTATATGCTGCTTGTTTATCCCAACCACCTAAATGTTATTATCCTTGTTATTGTTTAAATCAAGGCTACAACTACAGCTTTTAGGCTGCAGTCTATTTATGTATGCACTGAAAACTAAGACTGGTTTTCACATTTCAAATGTTATTTAAAAAACATGCTGCAGAGACTGTAATTGATCCATAGCCTAAAAATATTTACTCTGTCATTTTTGGCAAAAACTTAAAAATATTTACTATTTTGTCCTTAGAAGAAAATAGTCCACTGACTCCTGAGGTAAATAACTTATTGTTTGTGCCATGTTTATTAATCATTTAGTAAATGCACAAGTTCTCTGAATTTGGACTCCCTGAGTTCAAATCTCAGTTTATTACTTAATTTCTATTATCTAAGGCAAGTTACTTAACATTAGCTTAATTTTAATGAAATGATAAGAATAATACTAGTAACTTGTAGATCCTAATATTTTATATACTAGCTCATCGATATTTGAGGGTTTAATAGATAATGTTTATATAATACTTCAAATAGTGCCTAGAGTATTTGGTAAGAGTTTGAAAAATACTAGCTATTTATACTAGTAGTTAATTTTTTCCTTGTCATTATAAAGTCCTTCAAATATTTCTATTTTTGATAGTAAGTTCTTAACCTCTTACAGAAAATTGGTCAAATAACTTAGAGACTTTCTCAATTTGGGGTTAATTGTGTTTATCAACATTGCTTGGAATTTGATGGTGTCATTGTTGAAATAATATGTTGTGGAACTACCCTGACTTGGCACGTTTCTTTTCTTTTCTTTTCTTTTTCTTTTTCTTTTATTATTTTTAAAAAGATTTTAATTATTATTTTTAGAGGGGAAGGGAGAGAGGCAGAGAGAGAGAGAGAAACATCAATATATGGTTGCCTTTCACCTGCCTCCAGCTGCAGACCTGGCTGGAATTCTGGCTTGCAACCTGATTATGTGCCCTGGCTGGGAATTGAACCAGAGACGTTTGGGTTCACAGGCTGACACCTTTCCACTGAGCCACCAGCCAGGGCTGCACTTATTTTCTTAACCAAAGAAAGTATTGTTGAGAATTTCTTTGGTTTCTTCTTTGCAGAGATTTTTGCGTTTATCAGGGATCTGCAAGGCATTTGGGTCAGCATGGAAATAGATGGCATATAAATGAACATTGCTTCCATATTGGTTTACCTTATAGAATATTTCACAGATTTAGGTTGTTCTGCTTTGGAAACATGAGTAGAATATGGATACTTACTGTTCAAGTTTTTAATCTTAATGAATAAAAAGGGCAAATTCAAAATATCTGATCTTTATATCACAATATCTCAAAATATATCTTCATTGCACTTACATACTTACAAAATGCTCTCAATCTCTGCCTCTCCATCATCATTCATCCTTATCCTGTGGAACACAAGATATTAACATGTGAAAGATGCTATGAACCAAAAATTGAAGGACCACTAGTTTCTGGGAGCATTTTTTTTCCTTGTAAATGAGATAGCAGAAAGTGGTTATAAACAGTTTCCCAGTTTGGAAACTCAGAATTCTAAGTAGGAATATTAGGCATTTGACTTGTATCTGGACCATAAGAAAATCAAAGTAGTTTTGAAATGATTAAACTCGTCCTTGTTTAAAACACATTTAAACTTGTTGGTCCATGTTATATTCCAGTAAGCAGGCACATACTTTAGCTCTTTCCTAGTTCTTCTGTTTCACTAAGAGCATAGCCAACAGATAATTTGTAATATTACTTGTAGAGAATTAAAAATTCAATAATAATATAAGTAGTTTAAGTTCAATAAGGCATCCTACAAGGTTGACAGCAAGAATCTATCTCAACATATTCAGAAACATTGAATCTGCCTTTGCTAGGCTCTTTTCTGATATATGCTGAGATAGAATTAATTTTTTTATTTACAAAACCCTAACATTTAAAAAATTAAAAAGCAAATTTTTCCTAAATATTGCGCCTGTCTTATCAAGCCATGTTATAAACATGTGCATTATATTTTGAAAATGATGTAGGATGACCAATACACAAATTTAAAATACCTGATTATAGACATGAGTGGCATAATGATATTTCAGTCAACCACAAATCACATATACCATACCATGGTGGTCCCATGAAATTATAGTGAATTGCAATATTCCTATCATCCAGTGACATCATAGCCATTACAATGTTATAGTTCAATGTATCACTCACATGTTTGTAGTGATACTGATGTAAATATATCTGTGCTGCCATTTGTATAAAAGCACATACAACTATGTACCTAGTACTAATACTTGATAATGACAATAAACAACTGTATTGTTCAAGTATGGTATAATAAATACAACACTTAAAAAAATTAAAGATATTATTTATTTATTTTTAGAGAGGAAAAGGGAGAGAGAAACATCAATGTGTGAGACAAACATCAATCAGTTGACTCTCGCACACCCCCACAACCCAAACATGTGCCCTAACCAGGAGTCAAGCTGATGACTTTTCAGTTCACAAGCCAGTGCTCAATTCACTGAGCCACACCAGCTACAATACTTTTTATCATTATTTTAGAGTGAACTTTTTCTATGTACAAAAAAGTTTACTGTAACACAGAAGGACATGTTATGCTGTCAGCAACTTCATACATTGCATGTTTACCGTGTCTCTTGATTGCATCATTTTCTCACTGCTTTAGTCTTGTATTGTTTTGTTTATTGTGACCCCTAAGCACACAAAATCCTCTGCTTATCTTGCCAGGAAGAGGCTACATCATCAGGTGTTGATCTGAAAACAAAATTAAAAGTGATTCAGGCTACAAAAGTGGAAAATCTGTGATGGTTGTAGCTTATCAGTCACACATTCTACCACATCTATGATCTTGAAGATCAAGAACACTGATAAAGTGAGAGACAATGTTAAAGCATCAACTTAATTGAAGGCAATGAGACTAAAACAAATTGAGAAGGGCTCATGTAAGACCTGGAGAAATGTCTAATGACCTGGATTGAAGACCAGACACAGAAGTATAGTATACCTCTTAGCACAATGATGATCACAGCCAAAGCAAAGGCTGTGTTTGTGATGTTGAAAGAAAAGGCTGGACCCACCTACAATCTTTAATTGCATCCTAGCTCTGAGTCAGTTAAACAAATCAAGGATCATTATTTATTACATAATGGATGAAATGTCCCTATTCTGGAAACAGATGCCTAAAGGAGTTTCATCTATAATGGGATCGATTCAATGCCAGGTTTCCAGGTTTTAAGGACAGGATGACCGTGTTGCTTGGAGATAATGTTGCAGGCCCTTTGCAACCTGGCACAGAGAGAACCCCAGGGCCATCAAGCATATTAATAAGCACACACTGCCAGTGTGCTACAGGAGCAAGTCCTAGATGGCCCAGCTCCTCTTCCAAGACGCCCTCTTCAATTGCTATGCCAGTGCAATGAAGCACTGTTTGGAAAAACACGTACTTTTTAAGATTAAGTTTATTGTTGATAATGTCCCCTTTGATCTTCATCTCAATGTCAAAATGGTGTTTCTCCTTTTAAATACCATCTCTTTGATCCAATCACTGGATCAAGGAGTTATATACGTTTTAAGGCCTATTAACTGAGGAGGCTGGTTATCCAGGCTGTTGCTGTTTCCAGGAAAGATGCTGATGTAATTCTGGAAAGGTTACATTTATGCCTGCATCAAGAACTCTGCAGGGCCTTGAGGTGATGTCAGCAAGAAGTGTGTGAATGACTTCTGGAAAAAGGCACTCAAGAGGATCTACCATGACTTCGAAGAATTTGCCAAAGATGAGGAAGTTGCAGAAATCAACAAGTCTGTGACTAAGGTGGCAAAAAATGTTAAACATGGGTGTGGATGAGAATGACATTGAGGAGTTCCTACTGATAGTTTCTGAGAAGCTGTCTAATGAGCAGTTGTGGGAACCAAACCAAGAATACTTAGCCAAAGAGGCAAGAGAAAACAGCAAGACCCACCCTCCAAAAACCAATTTACAGTGAAGGGTTTAGTGGAAGCTTTGGCAAGACCTCAATAAACTCCTTAAAGAGCTGTAACAAAATGGACTCCACCACCAAAAGGTTTCCATTATTAAAGAGAAATGTTCAGGGTGTATGATCTGCTTACAAGCAAAACTATGATTAAAAATAAATAAGTAAGGCCCTGGCTGGTGGCACAGTGGATAAGGTGCTGGCCTGTGAACCCAAAGGTCACTGGTTCGATTCCCCAGTCAGGGCACATAATCAGGTTGCAAGCCAGGTCCTTAGCTGGAGGCAGATGAAAGGCAAGCATACATTGCTGTTTCTCTCCCTTTCTCCCTCCTTTCCCCTCTCTCTAAAAATAAGGAAGAAATAAAATCTTTAAATAAATAAGTAAAAAAGGAAGAAAACAAGCAAACTACCATGCAAATATTGTTTTAAAAGAGTGACACCTTCTCAAGAAGAGCTTCAGGCAATTCCTCCAGGCAGTGTTCCTGAAGAAGGCACCCTGGTCCTAGGAGACAGCAGTTGAAGACCTTCCTTCTGGTGGAACACAATGTGAAGGTGGATATTGATGATCCTGACCTTGAGTAGGCCTAAGGTAATTTGTATGTTTCTGTCTTAGTTTAAACAAAATATTTAAAAGTGAACAAGAAAAAAGAAAGAAAGAAAAAAGCATATAGATTAAAGAAATAGAGAAAATCATCTTGAACAGCTATACTGAATGTTTGGGTTTTAAGCTGTGTTATCGTAGTAGTCAAAAACTTTAAAAAAATAGTACTTTTTTACTGTAAAAACTTACAGTAAGCTGGTTAGTTTATTATGGAAGAAATAAAAATAATTGTAATAAATGTAGTGCCACCCAAGTGTACAGTGTTTATAGAAGGTCTACAGAAACATACAGTAATGTCCTAGGCTTTCATATTCACCCACAGCTCACTCACTGTCCCAGAGCACCATCAGCTCTCTGAGCTTCATTCATGGTAAGTGCCCTACGCAGTTGTACTTTTTCCTGGTCTTTTCTATGTTTAGGTATGTTCAGGTACATAAACACCTACCATTGTGTTGGAATTGCCTAGTACAGTGACATGCTGTAGAGGTTTAACCTGGGAGCAATGGGCGGTACCGCACAGGTGTGTAGCACACTAGACCATCTAGGTTTGTGTAGTGCACTCTGAGATGCTCACGAGACACAATCACCTAGTGAAGGCTTTCTCAGAACACATCCCCATTGTTGAGCAACACATTACTGTATCTACTTTAGTAGTTTACATTCCAAATCAATAGTAGCAGGATGTTTTAGTTTCTCCAAGATATTTTAGTTCACTTTGACAAAGAGATGTACAATAGAAATGTTTCTTACTTACTTATTTGGTAACTCATTCATTTAAGAACTCTTTATCAAATGCCTTCTTTCTTTAGCACTAACAAGGTACATAGTAATGATAATACATAGAGCCTGGTCTCTATGTGGTGCTTACAGTCCTGTATGAAGGAAGAAAATAAACAATTAAACTAAAATAGCTACTTTTGTACTACTTTATTCATTTATTTAATTCATGCAAGTGCTGGGAATTAGTAGTAAAAAGATAAGTCCCTTGTCCTCTGAAACTAAACATATGATGGCAGAAATTACAAATTAAATGAACAGATGTGGTAATTATTGAAGGAATCCCATGGCTGATGGCAACAGAAGATACTTTCTAACAACCACAATTCCTTAGAGATGAAGAAATAGAAAAGCCTTTAAGCAGAGTGAATGTCACATTTTTACTATGGGTCAGGCCCAGCCTACAGAGATTCTTCAATTTTACAAGTGATCAAAACAGAGTAACTGCCTCTAATTTGCCTTGAAATGTCTTATACAAAGCAGCAGATGGCGCCATCACCTAATTCATTCTTGTGCCAAATCAGATTACCTCATACTGACGGATATCACACACCGCAGAAAATCTATTTTCATCTTAATTATCCTGTATCTCTCTTTTTTTACCATCCAAGTATCACAACAGAGATTTAAGACCCCTCATCATTTTACTAGTGAGGAAACAAGCAGGGAAAATTAACACATCTACAGTCACTGGGTCAATCAGAGAGAGAATCAGAAACAAGGCAACGTGATGCATGTACTAGATAGAACATGGACTTTGAATTTAGAAATTCTGCCAGCAACATGGATTTTATTCCATTATGCAATTAAGTTGCCTAATCTTGGGTTTTTCCCCTCTTTAAAAATAAATGAAATATACCAGGTGAATGAATACCTTCCAAATATTTTGTGAGTTCAATTGCTTTTTTT